>NBIL01152530.1:0-10273 GCA_002752925.1 Viola pubescens var. scabriuscula | reverse complement strand
AAGACGCTCGATGCGCTAGAGTTTGTGTGATGATTCGCATGACTCCCTCCTCCCTCAAAAGGATTCGTCCTCGAATCTGCACCCTTACCTGAAGTACACAACTCTAAGTTAGTAAGCATGCAGAGAGTGACATTTATTGATTCGTCTCCAACCAATTTGATTGATCGTGTGTATAATTAGTAGGGACGCCATAGGGAGAGAAGTGAGGAACATTAGGCCATAAAAAGATTCGTCCTTGTTTCGGCGTCCACACAGCTAGAATTTTATGCAGTCGGCCAGGTAGACATTAGGGTGCTAGTCAGGGACGACGCTCAATCGCAGATCATCAAACAAAAAGGTGGAATAAAATTCCAAATGCAATTCAAAATAGGCAGGGTCATTAGGGAAGAAGATTGGTCTCAAACCAATTTGATTTACCATCTCCCTCATTCTGTGATGCAGCCCAAACTTGTCCATCAAGTTGTTGTCGAAGACAAGGAAAGGAACGATGGAGCCGTTCTCCATATGTAGGTTAGCTGGTCTCGTTTGTTCTTCTTGTCAAAATCCAACCAATCGCCAAGTTCAGGCAAGGAGGGAAGAGGGATATCACCTCTATATATTAGCATCAGGAATCCTCCACTCTGCGTAGGAGAAACCTCAAAAGGAAAAAGTAGCACGACCCCATGTGAGATATAGCAAATTCTAATAATAGCAAGGGAAACTCAACAAGTTGGAATTGCAATGATGGGAGAAAAAAATGAGTTACAAAGAAACACATAAAGTGTATGCCACAAGCCTCTCACCATTCGATATCTTCCCAATATCATTCTCCATCAAAGACGAGATATGAACTAACTACCCTCACAACGATGCACTAGTGGTCAAGGTGATAAACAATGATTGTGCCATCTGGAGAACCCTAGTAGACAACATGAGCGCAGTAAACTTGCTCTCAGTAAGGACTTTTACCAAAAGGAACCTGGGCTTGAAATATATGTTTTAATTTAATTGATTTACAATTAATATTTATTGTAGAATTTAACTTTATTATATTAGTAAATGAGTATTTATTTATGGATATAATCCGATTTTTTCTAAATATTTAATAATTATTGTAGTATTTAACTTTAGGAAATCAGAAATTAGTAAATTTGCTTGAATTATTTGTGTGTACACTACACTGTATAAAATAAAAAATACATTATATTATTGTCCCGATTTCCCGATTCGCAATTTTCTAAAATTTCAAACTGACCGCCATCTGACCCTAGTTGGACCTTAAAACCGTGAACCTCTCGCCTCACTGATTTTGTGCCCAACCCGATTCTTACAAACTCGCTTGTGTGTGTGTATATACATACCATACAAAAATATATAAATATGTGTCTATATATATATATATAATTGGCTACAATATAACAATTAAAAAACTACATATAGGCATCAAATAATTAATAACCTTATTCTATAAACTTTTATAATTTTAAAAGTGTATTAATTAAATAAATATCATACCATGTGGAGTAAAAAAAATGAAAAAAATAAATTCAAATATAGATTTGTTGATATTTTGACTACGTATATGAAATGCTTAATAGTTATTATATATATATTGATTGAATAAACCAAATATCAACAAACCAAAATATATATTGATTGATCGTGTGTATAATTAGTGGTCGATAGTAAATTAAAACTTAAATTTTATTAATATATCGATATATATATATATACATATGTACGAGTTAGTAGTATTATTTAAACATTCAATATTGAAGGGCCTATACTAGTGTTAGTGTTTACTGTCTACACTAGAGTTTAGGACCTAAGGTTAAGGTTAGTGATTGGATGCTAATTTTGCATAAATTCATCATCTATTTTACCCTTTTTAGATGATGATACTGCTAATATTTGGTGTATTCCTTTCCTTTTTGTAGAAACTAGACAAAAGAACGAAAGAAGAAGAAAAGGAACAGAAACGCCAAGAAAATAGAGCAAAAAGAAGAAAGTGGATCAAAGAGTTCAACAGTAGTGCAAGTGGTCTCTTCCCTAGAACTAAGAGATCATCGCTCCAACAGCAGCGCAATGTGACCCCGCTTCTAGGGCTAAGAGACAGTCAGTGCTAAAGGCCTCTTCCCTAGACCTAAGAGATCATCGCTCCAACAACAGCCCAATGTGACCCCGCTCCTAGGCCTAGGAGACAGTCAGCGCTGGAGGCCTCTTCCCTACACCTAGGAAGACTTCAGCTGGGCTTGGGAGTCAGCACAATGAGCATGGGCCGCAAGACAGGAAGAGACGTCAGCACCTCTACGCCTAGAACAAGACTTTCAGCACAACAACACCTCTGCCTTCAGAAGACTTCCAGAGAAGAGTTTCAAAATTGTACAACATCCTAAGGGATAAGAACAACTAGTTTTTATATTCTACCTTGAACTCTAGAAAAGCTAAAGACAAAAATTAGTTTTTACAGATTATTTAAGTAAGAGAGTCGCAAGACAGAGGGGGGTCATCTATCATCTCTTCTTCTATTTTTGTTTCTCTCTGTAATTGGACAGAAACTCCATTGTTTTCTACTCTCCTCATCTTCATTGAGACGAGGAGATTTTTAATTTTATGCAATTGTTTTTATTTTTATTTTATTGTATTTTTCTTTAACTAAGTAAATCATTCCTGATAGAGATTCCAAGGTTCATGATTCTAGTATTGTGAGGTCTAAACAAATTTAATAAATTTCGAATTTCATATTTCTTCTCTTTCTGATTTCTTGTCAATTTATTCTTGTTTGATTTAAGAGTGATTAACTTAAGTTTTAAACCTGAATAATTCCAAGGTTTATAGGGGCGAGAGGTCTCTTCCCTAGGTTTAGGAACGGTCTTTCCCTATTTTTATCAATCAACTAGTTAAATCCTATAAGTGAACCTTAGGATTGCTAGAAGATTAGGGTTCTTAATAAAAGGTGTCTTTAAGTAACTTGATTAGGAGGAAGTAGGAAGTCAAAGTGAACCTGACTTCTATAGCCACCCTATGAAATTCAATTTTAAACATTTTTGTACCAATGATCAATACATGTGAATTATGACCATGGTATATCTTTACTGGGAACTTCTTATCACCTAATTTTTTTTCTCAATTGTTTGTTTAATGTTTTGATTGCATTTTGTTTAGTAATTAGTTCTTATAACCCCCCCCCTTAATTGATTAATACTATTTTCATCTAGTCTTCACCTTGTTTTAAGCTTACCCATTCTCTGTGGATCGAACCTCTTACCATTATTTGCAAATATTTATAGTTAATGATAAATTGAATTTATTTTTGACGGATTCGGCAACCATCAGTTAGGCTTAGGGCTTATGGTTTGGGATAAACTTGTATTCGTAAAATTATACGCCATTTATTTATAAAAATTAATTAAGTAATTATTTAAAATGAAGTATATATAGGTTTTACAAATTGGATAATAATTATTCTCCAAAAAATATATAAAAAATGAAACAAATAATGAAAATTATAATTTAAAACTTTATGACGGGTTGGATGTTTGTCGCTAATATATAGAGTAAAAATGCACGTTTCTAGAGCGCTAGAATACCCATCGGAACATCTTGCGTTAAAGACGCAAGTTTACGGCGGGCAAGAGAACCCGTCGAAAAACCTAGCGTTTAAGACGCAGATTTTCAGCGAGCTTCCCAACTCGTCGAAAATATCGCGTGCCAACTTCGTTGATTGCCTGTCGAGAGCATCAAATATAGTTGTGTAAATGATGACGAATAAAGGGTGAAATACAACTTATCACAACCACAATGGGTTTGTAGATAGTGGTAAGAGGTTCGTCCATAGGGATTTTGTTGGTGCGTAGCTCTTGGTTGACTTTCCGTCACTGATAATTGGTTGATGTGATTTTTGAAACTTAAGGTAAAAGTAAAACAAATAAACAGTTCAAATAAGCTTGGCCTAGAAAAAAATGATGGTTTTTAGAAAACGGATGGAAATGATTCCTGGTAAGGGAAACTCGTGAGCTTTGTTTCTTACACTTTGATCACTGATTCAATGATGTTAATCTCTAACTTTATAGTACTGCTATAGAATGCAAGGATTCCTATACATTCCTACTTCCCTCCTTTTCTAATTACTTGGCAGGTGCTCCCTTTCCTAGTAATCCTAACCAAAGAGCACCTTACTAGTTAAAGGATTTACTCATTTGGCTGCTCTCTTGATAAGATTAGTATGGCCCAATCGTTCTCAATAGTTTAGGGGAAGACAGTACCTAATTCAAGTTTACCTCACTTTTAAGGCCCTCGGTTGTCAATTGGGTCTGAATTATATTGATTATTTCCACTAATCTCCACGGGACTAGCCGTCTACTTCACCTATCCAGTTTCACTCGTCCCCTTTAAGGTTGACTGCAACTAGCAAGCTAAACCTATCCAGTTTCTCAACTTTAACAAGAGAGCTTAATTTCAGCAAATAAACAATTACAAAGATAGAGGTTATGAAGGACGTTTAGATATCACAAAGCATAAGAATCTCTAGCTCTAAAGCCCTTACCAAGAATGGGTGCTTAGCTGGACATACTCATAGAATTAATTGAAAAATACTTAATTGCATTAATGGAAAATAAGTCCGTAAGATCCAAAACTGGAAAATACAGAGCAAAATTCTTTTGTGCAGAACAAGAGAGAGGAAAAAAGAAAGAGGAGAGAGCGAGAGAGATCTTCTCCTCGCTTTTAAACAACTCACTCTCACTCTAAGTCTAACTCTTTCGAAATAAAAATTACAAGATAATATAAAAGATAATTGCAAATTGTTTGTTTGAAGATAATTGTCCAAAAGAGATTCATTCGGAAGTCCCTTAAATCTCTCAGTCTCGTAACTCTCGCTTTTGTCCATCTTTCACTACCAGCTCACATCATCAAGTCTCTAAGTTCAAGCGGGACTCTATCGCAGCTGTCTAGGCTAAGCCCGCGATCTAGACAGTCTTTAGTTCCATTTTTTCTTTTCTAGTCCATTAATTCCTCCATTTTGCTCCTCCAAGCTAACACTACAAAAGCATGGGAAAATCACAGATATCAATAGATTTACTGCTCCAATTATAAGTAATTAGATAGTAAAACTATGAGAAAATAACACTCAATCATTAGCACAATTTTTTTGTGCTATATTTAGATTCCTACAAGTTTCCTATTGAAAACCCATCGCTAATTTTCGACGGGTGATGACCCGTCGAAAATTCTCATCAGTAATAAGGAAATTATTTGTATTGAGCTACAATTGGTAAATAGATGAAGGACCAAGTAGCAAGTTAAGCAGCTGAGTGTCTTGATTAGAGCAAGATATGGTTCTAAGCAAGTTAGCGAATGTCGATTTTGGTGTCACCTCGTGCTTGAGGGATAAGTAAGGATTTATTCCTATAAATTGCCTTATCTTGTGTTGGACGAGGGGGAGTTCAGCTCTGGAAAGAGAAAATAGAGAGGAGAGATCAACAGAAGACCAAGCTAGGAATAAAGTAATCGGTAAGGCTAAATTCATGTATTATTATTGAACCATTATATAAAAGCATCTACTTCCGAGTCACATGCATGGTTAAGTAAGAAGAAATCTTGTTTTAAAAATAAAGGTTGTAGTTTGTTCATAAGAAGAAAAGGGTTAGAAATGATTGAAAGAGGAGAAACTTGTAAAAATAAAGCTTATTCGGTACAAGGTGGAAGATGAGGGTTTAAGTATAGGTATAAGTCACGTTAAGGTTGGGAGTGCTATATCAATAGAAATATATGGGTGTCTATAATATTTCTTATGCAGGGAACGTTTGCTAGAAGTGAAGGTTTAGTAAGTAATAAATGGAAAGTGGTCTAGTGGGTTGGTGGACAACTTCACTATCCAGAAAATTCATAACTTCCCTTTTTTTTTTAAAAAAAATTCTTTATATCACTTTTGAGCATTGTAACAAAAACTGGGTTAGATTGCCTGGTTTGACCGAAAAAATTGGGAACACAAAAAAAACCGTGGCGATTCAACCTAATGGAACGAAAATGAAAAAAAAAATCAAGTTCGGCCGACGAACCAACTAATTTTCATGCGAACCGGACGAACCAACCGCCCGGTTCATGTAGATTTATTTTTTTAAAAATTATTTTTATCAAAAGGATGTCGTTTTGGTGCAAACGACGCCGATTTGGTGTATTAGTTTGGGAAAAACACATATACACAACATAACTGAACTATTCTTACTCGACATTTAGACATTTCTTATGCCCTAAATGACTAAAACATGAAACAATTGGTTGTGGTGCCACGAATCCCCGCGACCGATTCAACCTCACCAACTCATTCTCGCGGTTGCTAATTTGGCCATTTTTTTGTTATTATTTAAACTTATTTGAGTTACTTTGACTCTTTTATTGGGTTCATGACCTATGAAAGAAAACCATGAAGTTACTAATTATGACACTTGTTATTAATTATTATATATTTTTTAACACAAACTCAGTAAGTTATATTGTTTATTATAATTAAAAAATGTATAAAATTGTATGTATACTATATTTTTAATAAATTAAACAGTTCAATCCGGCTCAACCTGGTTGAACGGTTGAACCAGTAAATTAGTGACTCCTGAGCTAAGCGATTCGATGTTTAAACGGTTCTGAGACACAATCCGGTTGAACTAGAGAATCAATGGATCATGAGCCTATTCGCTTCATTATCCAGTTCGATTATGATAACTCTGGTTTTGAGTCATTATCTTACGAGTCATGATGGTCCCACTTGTATTTTTTCACCTAATTAGTCATGTAATATTTTATTAATTTTTTAAAATGTTCGGCGGAATCCGATACGGATACTTGGATATATTTGGAATATCGGTGCTTCATAAGGTACTAATTAAGTAGTCATTCTTCCATGTGTCAGTAGAGGTATATGATTAGCTAACTAATAAATTTGTTTCAAATTAAAAAGAAGAAGTAATTAAGATGTATGTTTGGTAGGGGACGAGGAAAACATTAAAACATAAAAAGTTGACAGGAGCAATTTAACTAGCATGCGCAAATGAAAAACAGATGCAATTATAATGTAATTTTTTTATATCGCGCCCCTCAAGAACCGAAAAATGTTACATTAGAGAAGCAAATCTTGATAAGAAAACGTGGAGAATAGACGAAATTAACAAATCTTGATAATTGATTTCAAGAACCCATGGCCATCTTAGAGATGACAAAAGGAGGAGGACATGGAATAGCTAGGCAGCAGTAGTAATTCAAGACTTTACACTTATTAAGACGAAACGGAAACAAGAAACATGGAGAAATTACGCGATTAGACACAAGGCACAACTAAAACCGCTAATTCAAGAATCAAGAAGTCATTTTCTTGAAAAAACAAAGCTAATGAGAAATCAAAATAATCTTCTGTGCAATTCTTTGGTGATGATGAAACTTAAACCACCACGGTCAGGCCTGCATATCTTGCTTTCTTCTGTAGTAATTCTTTGATGGCGACGTCTAAATCCCCAAAATTCCTCACTTCTGGCTTCAGATTGTACTCATTTGCATGCAACTGAATCATTTCCAAGAACCAATCGATCTCATCTTTGTCCTTCACCACAACATTGCCTACCCTTTGAATGTTCTCCACGGCCGTATGAATCTCAGCCAGAATGCCTTTCTTCTTTTTATCCGACAGTTTGTCTTCAGGATTCTCGCCCTTCTCTAGTTTCTTTATCTTCAAACGAAACCTGTTGTAGTCTTGCAGCTTTCTTGAAGACTTATGCCTCGCCATGTTTCACACAGTTTAGGGAGGAGTGAGAGTGAGAGAGCGAGAGAGAGAGTGTGTGTGACGAAGAAGAAGAAATTAGAAATCAGGAGAGCCGAATAATATTTTTGGTTGAGAATACTAAGATTGAAACTGACTTGAGAGAAAGCTGGTTTTCATAGATATACACGTAAAGACAAACATGTCACTCACCCATACTAAATTTTACAACACTAGCCCTCCAACTTCGTTTCTCTTCCGTCATCAATTTTTTACCATTTAGTCCTCTTGTATATGATTAATTTAGTCCCCGTATATATAAAATATCACTCCCTCCGTTTCCTATTAACTATCACTTTCCTACGAATTTTTACAGTTCATAATACTTGTCATTTTATCTTTTTCGAAACCAATATTTTGTGCAAATGACAATATTTTTTTTATGCATCAACCCAATTTGATGGTGGTTTTTTAATTTGAGTGGAAATTATGAGTAAAAATGAAACAATGTGGAATAAAATAAGATCAAAGATCATGGTGAAACGTTTTTTTTACTATTTCAAAGAGTCATTTAATTGAAAACAGGGGGAGTATCATTTAAACCACGAAATGATTAATTTAATCCTCATTTTCATTAAAAAAAAAATCGATAAAATTTGCCCCGCATTGCGGGGCTCAAATTGCTAGTATAAATATAAAACAAATTCTTATCATCTCTTAATATATAATTTCAGGTATTTTTTTATTTATATATTTTCTTCATTTAAAAAATAAAATAATTAGGGAAATGCAAACCGACATGTAATCGAATTGGGATGTTGCAAATGTAAAAAGTCAAAGAGACTTAATTAGGAACAAAATTTTGTAAGGGATTCTTTTAAGGGAAAAATATTCTCGGGTAACTAAGGTACTGCTTTCCTTAAACAGTAGTTCATGATGTTTGTGACCCCAAATTTTAATTGTTTATAATTTCTTTTTCATTTTTACTATATTTTATATTTTTAATAATATTTTAATATAAAAAATTAGTTTTTTAATGCGCTGTTAGAGTTTTAGATGAAAATTTTAACGGTAGGGATTAAAATTTAAACTCCCAATTAAAGATTAATTTAATTCTCGCATTTTTTTATACTTTTATTTGTTGATTAATTTACTCCTTGTTCACGAGAGATTTCCAATCAAACATCTAACTAATTAATAAAAACCACGTGTTCATGAAACATTTACAATCGAGCCCCTAAATGATTAATTTAGTCTCGTGTTCTTAAAAATGTAATCTAACTCATGCATTTATGAAATTTCATATTTTTTTATATATTTGTAAACATAGTTTAACTAAAGCCTACACAATCCACTGTGAATGATTTTTATTCCAGTCAAACCCATTTATTTCCCATAATTGCAATTCTTAACTTAGTCCCACAACGTCAGCCCAGTATCCCCGTGTTTAATAAAAATATCCAATCTAACCTAGCCCCACATTTAGTTTAGTCCCTATGTTCATAGGCAGAGCCAGAGGTGGGCTAGGGTGGGCTCAAGCCCGCCCAACCCTGGTCCAATTTTTTTTAATATTTATATACCTATTAACTGTTTTTATATTTATTTATTTATTTATTTATTTATTTATTAATAATTAACTAATTAGTAATGAAAGTTAAGTGATTTAAAATTTAAATCTACAATTAAGAAAATATTGGTATATATTTTAACAAGTTATATTTTTTCTAATAAAAAATACTACTATATTTAGTATATATACGTATTTGGTACAATTATAATTTTAGAAAAGTCAAAATTTCAATATCTATATCAAATTAAAAAATTTATTTTTATTGTAAAGCTCTAAGGTGATCATACGGGTATTTCATTCTTAAGAACCATATTTGTGTAGTTGCCTTGCTATTTCTTTCATTTTAATATANCATACGGGTATTTCATTCTCAAGAACCATATTTGTGTAGTTGCCTTGCTATTTCTTTCATTTTAATATAAGAAAGTATTAGTATACATTTCTAATTATTAACTATTTCGTTATTTACTTAAAGACTATTATATATATATATTATAATATTTTTTCTATATTAATGTTAGCCCACCCAAGAAAAAATTTCTAGCTCCGCCTTTGTATATGTTCATAAAAGATTTCCGATCAAACTCTAATATGATTAATTTAGTCCTCATATTTATAAAATATTATCATTTAAACCTTTAAATTATTAATTTAATCCTCATTTTTGTAAAAAAAATTAGATCAAATCTGGTGCCGCATTCTGGGGCTCAAATTGCTACTATATATATAGAAAAAAGGGCAATGCTTTTTTGGGTTGAAATTGGTGGGTGGAATTGGTGGGTTGAGGAGGAAAAAAAATATATGCAGTGGCATTTTTATAAATAACACATTTTTTTTCCTTCTCAACCCACCAATTCCACCCACCAATTTCCACCCAAATAGCATTAATTATTAATTACTAATAATATGACACATACTAGTAATATCACCATTAATCATTACTATAATATATAGTTATTGAGGTATATAGTTAAAAT
>NBIL01152504.1:0-24585 GCA_002752925.1 Viola pubescens var. scabriuscula | reverse complement strand
CAACATAATTAAATCAAGAAATAATTATGCATGAACTAATTAATTAAAAACGAGAAAGAAGAAAATAAACACTGTTTTACAACAATTGCAGAAAAATATTCCAGGGAGCAGAAGAGAAGAAGCGCGGCTGTCTTGCTCTCCTCTCTTAAATAATAAAACCTAGAGTTCAATCCTAGAAAATAGGATAAAATCCTCTCTCTAATTTAAATCAGTTTAAGAAGGAAACAATTCCGTTAGCAATTAAGCAAAATAAATTATGGAAGCAAGTTATGCTGCATGCGCGTCCTTCTTTGGAGAATGGGCCCAAGCCCACCAAGCTCTTTTGGTCAATGCCTTGTACGTGTCTTTTGGTTGGGCCTCTTGTCCTTCATGATCCATGGTGATCATGACACGCGGAAAAACTTCTTTTGGCCCATGATTTGCATTGTTTTGATTTAAATTGCACAGAAGTTTTCTTTTCTTTTCTTTTCCACCATCTTCTAGCTCTTTAATGCCTTTTTCCTTCCTTTTATGAAATTGATCTTCAAATTAGATATTCTGCAAAAAGGAATGAAAATAGCCATAATTAGCAGTATCATCGTCCTAAAATCATGGGAAAATATGATGATAATTAATACAATTTAGCACTCAATCAATCCCAAATCACCAGATAGTGTCATTTGTGACTCTAAACTAATTCATAATTTTGACCTAAACGAACCCTCTATTGAAGATAAGCTCTTGGCAACCGTGAAAATAAATGTATCAACCAAACATTTTCCTGACCAATGCAGACGTGTTCTAGCTCAAGGGTCCTTTGCGATGGTGGCCGCCGGTGGTCGGAGTGGGAAAGTTATTCGCCGCTGGTGCTGGGTAAGGTAAGGAAGAGGGAGGGCTGTTTGCGATGGAAATAGATACCTTAAACGGCTACCTTAAATAAATACCACATCGCATAAACTTCTGCATTGCAACACCTTTATATATAAAACCTTAAGGGCACGTGAGTATGACCTTGTTCTATAATGAACAGACGTACAACTCAGGAACGGGTTAAGAATCCTAACCTAAGCTCTGCGACTGTTCATTTGGTCTTTTTTTTTTTACCCTATTATTGCACAATTAATTATGTATAATAAATCACCTAAGAAGTAATTATTTTAACATGAGGCAATTAAAGAAAAAAATTTAATCAATTCAAAACAAAATATATCGTTTGGGATTTTCTTTTATAAAAAAAGAATTCTTTTACAAAAGTTAAAATAAATATTAACTCAAAATAGTTTTTCATTTGAAAGTATAGCAGCTTAAGAATAAGTTTCAAAAAAAATTATTGAAAGGAACTCCGCTCATTGCGCGGGTATGAGGTTAGTTAATTTAAAAATATACCATAACATTATCATTCTAGACTTCATATTTAAAGAAATTAATAAAACTAATTAAATTAAATGAAGTTCCTTTCTCATTCATTTTTGCCACATGAATATATTTATTAAAATATAAATTATTCATTACTTTATATCTTGGTTTTTTTATTAATAATATCTAAATGTTATTTGGTATATAATTTTTCTATACGAGTATTTTGATAGTTTTTAGTAGAAGTATTTTGATATTTTCTCTTCGCATGAACTATTTATGTGTACACTACACTGTATAAAATTAAAAACACCCGATTTTCTCGGTTTGTAATTTTTTAAAATCTCGGTGTGACCCCATTTGGATCTTAAAACTATAAACCTCTCGCCTCACCGGTTCTGAACTCGGTTCGGTTCCTACAACCTTGATTGAATATATACATAATATATATATATATATATACACACACATAGTCAGATACGTTTTTTAGAAAACTAATTAATCGGCTTTCTTTTTTCTTTCCTTCTTTTTAAATTAATATTAAGTCTTGATTTTTAAATAAAGATAGTGTTATAATTTCAAGTGTAAAAAAAGGAATGAGAGTATGAATATTTGTTTCACCCTTCTTTTTTTCCTTGACTTGTTCAGATAATGAATACGTTGTGAACATAGGATTGCTCACTAGTATATGTAAAAATGAGATTTAGTACAGTGAAAAAAGTAAAGGGATTAAAAATATTTTATTTGCACAAAAATTAGACATGCTTTCTCATCATTCTCTTATTTCTAATGTAGCAAAACAAACATCCTTCAGGAACAGAAAAACTAAAAAGAAAGACCCCAGCCCTTGATTTATTACTCTTTCTTGATGATCATCCATTAGCCATCTCTAATTCGCAATGCTGGAATTAAATTCCCATGAAAGGATTTGATGTAATTCAACGGAAGTACCAGTGGAAGCAGAGAAACCAATTCTAGACCATGCAGTTGGCAGGATTTTCCTGAGGTCAACAGTATATGACAGAATAGGATTTCCATACACAGGATTTCTGTTGCTGTCTCCATAAGACAGAAACACTTGCAAGTTCATGTCACGGGCAGCGTAACTGATGAGCACGTGTGCAATTTCTCCCTGTAAACCACTAAACGATTGAGAGGTACTCTTCACAGAAACAATCGAGTTTACATCGATCCCGACATGTGTGCCTTTAATCGGATCCCACGAATTCGGGAAAGTATCGAATTCCACCGCAATAATTGGGGTTGAGATGCGGAGATTCTTAGAATCGATCAGACCAAGATACCCTCCCCCGGATTTCGGAGGGAGGACAGAGTCGAATTCTGCCATGAAAAATGTCAGCCCGTCCCCGCTAGGTATCGCGCCGAGTGGCTTGATAACAAAAGAGAATTCGGTGGTGAAATCTAGGAGGTTTCCTGTTTTGTGATCCGTGAGGAATACAGGCCACTGATGCGTGGCGCGGCCCACGCTGCCTGTGAGATTGTTGTATGATCCGCTGCTCGTGGTGAGGTGGATAGCTCCGCCGGAGACTAATGCATCTCCTTCGACACTTATGTTATGGTCGTTCGAGCTGAAACTTGGGAAGTTGAAGGAAAATGAGTAGCCATTAGGCAGTATCACTGCTAGCAAAGTGAAGAGAATTAGGATTTTGGAGATGAGTAGCAGACCCATATTTAATTGATGTGTGAATAATTAATTAATTGAGATATTTGAAGGGAATTGGGTAATTGGGTTGATGAAAAATAACTGATGAGGAGGTGTTTAAATAGGTGTAGGAATTTGGTGTTATGCATATACAAGTTTCTGTAGATTTTTTGTTTGCCGGAGTTTTCAACATTCTTGTAGTAATTGTAAAAACTCCTGATATCAGTCCATTTGTCCAAGATTTTCTTCGCCAGGTCAGGTTTAGTGGGGTAATTTTGTTTCATACTTGTGTTATTTTTTGATTTTTTGTCTTGATCTAAATGTCAACATGCAAAATCCTAAAGAAGGCTACTTTGTAAGAAGATTGCTTGCTGCATCCTGAATTTGTCTCTCACCGTCAATATGGAAATTCCAGCTGGTTTTGGGTATTAGCTATGTTCATTAGTTGTCGGGTTTAATCCGGCTTTAAGTTTCTTGTACTGTTTAAAGGGAAGCCGAGGGTTTAACATTGTTCTCCTAAACTTTGAAAAAAGGTGTTACATATGAATACATAAATTGTTGTAACACCCAGCACAGATAAGAGTAATAAATATAAAGTAAAGAACACAAAACAATTTAACCTGTTTCGACAAATGATGCTTATTCTACAGATAAGACAACGAAAAGTTTTACTATGATGAAAAAGAAATAACGTACATAATTAGAATGATTAATCTTAACTTCCACAAACCCCTTATATATGATAAAACCAAAATTACAATTGGGTTTGGGCCAAATTAAGCCTTAGCGAATATCAGGTCTTAATCACAGCATGAGTTTTTTTTGGATTAGGTCAACACTCAAGCCTAAAAAGAAAATTTCAAGATATATCAACATAAATAAAGGATAATGGTGCGTTATAAAATTTGGTAAGCTATGTAAGAAATTTTGTATTTAAAAAAAAAAAATCACTCGATCTTATAATTTTAAAATTTAGCATATGAATTCTATAATTCCTAAAATAAGTTGCAATTTTGATCTTTATTATAACTAAAAAAACATAAAATATACTAAAAAGAAGCAAAAAAATTATAGAAATTTGGGTGAAAATGTAGCAAACTTGCATGGTAGGGCCCTATGATAATGAAAATAATCGGTCTAATTTTTTTCGGTTGCAATTTCTGTTGATTTTATTTTTTAAATATATTTTTATTTTCTCATTAGTTTTTCACTTTGTTAAGTGACTTTGACAACAAGTATTACAGGAGAAAGAATACATAAACTCGGTATATCGCAAAACATAAATAGAGAAGTTAATGTCTTATCATGCAAGGAAAATTGGCCTTTCATAGTAGTATATTACCATGGTAGGATACTAAATTCCCATGAAAGGATTTGATGTAATTCAACGGAAGTACCAGTGGAAGCAGAGAAACCAATTCTAGCTGATGGAGGCTGAATTTCGGTGAGGTCAACAACGTATGACATGATAGGATCTCCAAACACAATGCTGACTGAGAGAGATCTCTTTAGGTCCCGACAGTACTGTCGAACAGATTAGTCTTCTACCAGGAAGGAATATAGAGCCCCAAAAGGTCGAAAACGAAAGGTCAATAACTAACCGCTGCGTGAAATGATCAACAATGATTCTGCAACTGTCATTGCTATTTTTCTTTAAATATCTTAAATAAGTACAAGGAAAAACACCAGATTAACTAAATTAAATTTAGTAAACAAATTTGTATCATTTAATCTTTTTTAGATGGGCAACAAACTTCTATCTTGAAGCATACACCAGCAAAACAAACCGGATTAAGTATTTTAAGTAAAATTATCATATATATATTCAACAGCTAACATCAAAAGACAAATTTCCATTACAGATCCTCCTGAGTCATGATGCAGAAAAAGGAAAACTTGTTAGGATTCAAATTAGAAGATAAACCAACAAAAAAGAAATTGAAACACAGAATAAACCTGTAGCCACCTTTCATTGCATTTATAACCATTTCATCCATTATCAAACTGGTCTTCCATTTTTGAAAGGAAAGAAAAAGGGCAGAAGCAAGTTGTTGTGAAAAAAAGAAAACAACAAGAACAAGAACAACAATTAGCTTCTTGCCAAAATGGACCCGCAAAAGGTTAAAAACGCGATTAGGAATTCATCAGGAACTATTTATGAGAAGCTCACCTGTTTCATTCTTCCGGCGAAGGTGAATTCCCATGGGGTGCTCAGAACCCTCGCTGACAAAAAAGAGAGTTTATTCGACTATTCATTGCCTAACCTTGAATTTCAACTGGCAATCCTCTTTTTGCTCAGCGTGGCCATCAATTTGTACTTCAGGAAAAGAAATCTTCCTGCAATAGTTCCACAGATCATTGTAAGTACATTACTTTTTCCATTTTTTTCTCCCATTAAAATCATACAATTTGTACCCATCGTTTCGTTGAGTCGATTTAACGAATGTTGCCATGGTTGTTGATGATACAGGCAGGCTTGTTGTTCAACCCATATACACTTCCGGATTCGATTGCCGGCAAAATATTTACAATGGACAGCGCCAGAACGATTGGCACCATGTCTGCTGTTGTATACCAGCTATTCATTTTCCAAAGTGGAGTCAAAATGGAGGTTGCAATGATCAGAAGCGTCGGAGGGAAAGTTTTGGCGAGCAGCATTGCTTGTACATTAATTCCGTTTCTTGTTGGGGTAGCTACCTTTACAGTGGTGCCTACTGGTAATAAAGACGGAAAAGATATAATAAAGGATATGGCCGCTGCAACAACTTATTCCATCACCTCATTCCCAGTAATAGTCTCCATATTGAATGATCTTAAGCTCGTGAATTCAGAACTCGGTCGATTAAGTTTGTCAACAGCACTAGTCAGTGACCTTGTCAGCATTGTTCTCATCACAATTACATCTTTGGTGAGCACAGCATATAGGGGACAAGAAGGTGATACCAGCGCACAAGCGATTGTGATCTTCTGTTTCATTTTCTTTGTTGTGTTCATGCTCAGGCCAACATTGAGACTTCTGGTCGGGAAGCCAAACGAAGCCAAGCCAACGAAGGACTTGCACATCTATGTTTTAGTCTCCTTGGCAATGGGGACTGTCTTCTTTGGAAATTATTTCGTCATGTTTGTCCACTATGGGCCTTTCATCATCGGTCTTGCTGTGCCAGCTGGATCATCACTTGGGGCTTCAATTGTGAAATTGTTCGACGTGATTGAAGGATACTTTATTCCATTGTTCATCACAGTATGTGCGATGAGGATGAATTACGAAGGTCTCTATAATTTTTCTGAGATAGCACCCATTGTAGCTGCTTCCATTTTAATTCCCTCAACAAAATTCTTAGCGTCTTTCTTATCACAAAGCTATGTTCGGAAGATCCCAACAAACGATGCTATTGCTTTTGGTCTTCTAATGTGTGCCAAGGGTGTTGTTGAACTCGCCATGTATAGTTACTTCTATGACATCAAGGTAATTAATGAATCCAAATCAATCTTGAACCTGCGTTTAGGCAGCTAAGAACTTGTTTTGATATTCCTTTGTTTAATCGTTTCACCAGTGATTTGCAGATTGTATCAACTGAAAGATATGCTTACATGATTTTGAGTGTCCTTGTCTCTGGAGGGATTGTGCCGATCCTTGTGAAATACCTCTACAGTCCAACGAAAAGATATGCAGGCCACCGGAAGAGAAACCTGATGAATGCTGATCCAAATTCAGACCTAAGAATCATTTCCTGCATTCATGCACCAGGGGATGTGAGGGCAGTCTTGAAGCTTCTTGAAGCTTCTTGTAGAGGTGATTCTCCTCTGGCGATTGATGTCCTTCACCTTATCAAGCTTGTTGCACAATCCACACCAGTCCTCATCGCACACCACAAAGAAAGGGTCATCCTCTGCGATTACTTCTACTCGGTCAATGTCATTCGTTTGCTCAACGAATTTGAGCAGAACAATCAGGGATCTATAAAAGTAAATGCATTCACAGCAGTTTCTCCTCCATCGCTCATGTATGATGACATTTGCATGCTGGCTTTGGACATGCGCTCATCACTTATAATTCTCCCATTCCATGTTAGATGGAACTACCAAGAAGAGATTGGAACTGAATCAGAAGACAAGACCATGAGGGACTTGAACATGAATGTCCTTGAAAGAGCTCCTTGTTCAATAGGAATCCTCGTTGACCGTCACAAGAAGCATGCAAGCAAAGAAGACGCATCACTCTCAGTCTACACAGTTGCCATGGTCTTCTTGGGTGGCGCCGACGACAGAGAAGCTTTGGTTTTTTCCATGAACATGGCGAAAGACACCAACGTTAATCTCACTGTAGTGCAACTCACAGCTATAAAAGGTGGTGAAACTGATTACTCAAAAGCCTCAAATGATGTGCTAGACGACATGGAAACTGAACGTGACTATGTTGTTATAAGGGCTGCAAAAGAGAAAGAATACATATCATTCAAGACCGAGGTAGCAAATGATGCAGCAACAACCGCTTCGATCGTTAGATCAATGGTTAATGAGTATGAGCTTATAATAGTTGGAAGAAGAAACGACATGAATGAAAAGACAGCGCAAACGGCTGGTCTAGAAGAATGGTGCGAGTACCCAGAGTTGGGGGTTTTGGGAGATCTTATGATAGCCAAAGACTCAAAGGGTACATGCTCCCTCCTTGTTGTGCAGCAAGATCAATACCAAGCAGCAGCTGGTTGGAGTAATTAACTTGTATATATACATTAAACATTTAGTCCAGTGATTTCCCTAGAATCTCCGCAGTTCGGGTGCTTTCATGACATTGGAGAAATGCAGCAACCAAAATGCAGTTCGGGGTTGCGAAAACTGGACGTGCACATGAGAAAGTAACCAAAATGCAGCAAGTTATGCAAAAGTTATGAAGTTTTGATGATGAATTTACCTTCTTTTTTTGAAGTCTTAGTGTTAGTCGAGAAGAGAATCCATAACTGATAATACATAGCGAAAAGGCCAAGGGCAACTCGGTCTTTTCGCCACCAGCACACCCCTGGCGATAACCATCATAGTCAACGGAGCCGTCAACGGGCGTAAACCTCAGGCGCTAAGACCATGGGGCGTCAAGACCTCGTCGCCAATGTGTACTTGCTTGCTTATGTGGCAGACACTGTTGACAGCACGTCACTGTTCCACTAACCGCATTAAATGAACCTGCCCTCATTTAATGCTGCGGACCAACTCCACTTACCCCCTGCAACAAACATGCTGTAGGGAGAACTAATATGGGAACTTGTGCCTAAGGACCCATATAAATACCCCCCTCACCTTGAGGAGAAGGTAAGTACTCAAGGATCCCAAAGTACACTACATGCATATTGTTTTATCCCACCTAATACTGACTTAATCGTTGGAGACCCTTTGCCGGAATCCCAACTCCGGCCCCTTAACTATAGTCTTTCATCTCATCCTCCTGAATTGATTCTGAAGATCTCTGGCAAAATGGCTTTGATCCGTTGTAAATACTGCATCAATAGGCATTGACATTGAAGCATTTCATCAAACAGTTGGCGAACTTATTTGTGAAACATCAAAAAAAATTACTTACACTCTAAGAAGAAACTAAGATGCATGCTTATGCTTACTTACAGTGGCAATGATTGTTCTTCCGCCTTCTCTCCACGTGTGCATCTTTATCCTCCACTGAAACAAAAAAAAAATCTTAGAAAGAAGTAAATATTTTTAGAACTTGCGTTATACTCCCTCTGTCCTTTAATAACTGACGTTTTTCTATGAATTTTTACTGTTCATAATATTTGTCATTTTATCTTTTTCAAAACATATATTTTGTGCAAATGACAAAAAAAATATGCATCAATCCAATTTGATGATGGTGTGATAATTTGAGTAGAAATTAAGAGAAAAAATGAAATAAAGTGGAATAAAATAATATCAAATATTATTATCTTACACTTTTTTTACAATACTAAAATGTCTGTTATTAAAGAACGAAGGGAGTACAACCTTCTTTCTCTACCTGCGCTTCTTTCATGACTTAAAAAGAATTAAAGAAAACCGTTGAAAATATGAATTAAAGAAAAACCCCTCTAATTGACAAAACATTCTTCAGTGGCCCTTATAGTTTCAATATGGAGTGTCTTGTCAATGTCTTCGTAGGTCTCTGTCAAATTGTCAACGCTTAAATAAGATAAGTCTTTATATATTCATATTAAATGATTTTAAAAATATATATTTTTTTTTTACAATTTTGGATAATAACAAGTTACGTGTATGGGTTAATGAATTTGGACCTACACTTATTGTTTCTTAATCATTTGGTCAATGTAGTCACAATCGTATTTATTTGATCTTTATATTTGCGATTTTAATTTTATTTTACACATGATGGCTGAGTAGGCCGGTAACTTGAAAGATGTGGCATATTTTATTTTATTTTATTTTACATCGACGCGTTATGGACATTTCAAAAATCAATTTCTTAGAAAATTATGACATTTTTATTCAGATATAGATTTGACCAAGTCACTTACATATATCTCTTACATTTTATTTCGAATAAGCTGGTTGTAATTTCTCATAATTAATTTCTGACATCGCAATGACACATCAACATAAAAAATAATAAATTATGTAACATTTTTCAAGCTATCAATTGACTCAATCTTTAGGGGCAAATGAAATAAAATCACCAACGCATCGGTCAAATGAGCACGGTTACAAATACAAGAGTCAAATAAAATTAACAAACGACAAGTATATAGAAGCCAAGTAGATCATTAACCCTAACATATCCATTTATATTGAAATTTTTAAATGGATAATTAAGGACTTGATGGGAGCGAATATCAGCTTTTATTTGATCCGCGGCCATATCCCTTCACATTATAAAAGAAATATTTTTACCAGCTCAGATCCACAAAAATAATGTGAACCGAATAAAATCATAACACATTTTTTTTAGTAGAACCATATAGCAAATCTATGGGGGAGGAAAAGGAGAAAACAAAAATGGATTAAAGACAGAACAAGAGCATTATTGGGCCCTATAAGCCCATGGTTTTCTCCATTTCACACCATATGTAACCATAACATTCAACGGTTCAGGAAAAATAAATTGAAAATAAAATTCCGGTTCTTGATTTATTCTTTGTTTGGCAGTCCGTTTGCCATCACTAATTGCCGTGAAAGGATTTAAATTCCCATGAAAGGATCTGATGTAATTCAACGGAACTACCGGTGGAAGCAGAGAAACCAATTCTAACCCATGGCGGCAGAATTTTCCTGAGGTCAACAATGTATGACAGGACAGGATTCACAAACACAGGATTAATATTACCTGCTGCATAAGAGAGATACACTTTCAAGTTCTTGTCATGAGAGGTGTAACTGATGAGGACATGTGCCGTTTGTCCATCCCCATCGTATTCGGACGATAGAGGCCAACTCTCCTCAGAAACAATGGTGTTGATATCGATCCCTAGATGTGGAATTTTAATCTGATCCCATGGGTTGGGGAAAGTATCGAATTCCACCGCAAGAATTTGATTCCCCTTCAACGCGTACAGAGCAATTTTAGGATCGAACAGACCAAGATACCCTCCTGAGGAATTCGGAGGGAGGAAAGAGTCGTTCTCACTATGAAAAATGACAGCCCATCTCCGTATCCTTCCAGCACAGGGTTCTTAACAGCTAATTTGATAACGAAAGAGAATTGGGTGGTGAAGTCTAGGATGGTTCCTAACTTACAATGGCGGAGCCATGAAGAGACCAAGGGGTCTGTGTCCCCCCTCCCCCCAAACTTTTAATTTTCTTTTAATATATATATTATTAATAAATTTTCAAAATCCTTCTTTTTTTTCCAATTTCTCAACTAACGACTAACCCAGCCATCCGCTTCTCTTCTCCTCTTCTTCATTCAGTCTCAATCGCAATTGTTCACGCTCCATCATGCACCCGACTACACCACCATCGTTCTCCCATCACAAACACAAACTCAATCTCACTCTCCAGTCTCCACCACCTGCCGACCCTCATTAGTCATTCAATCAATCACCGTCACACCCTCTTTAGGCAGGCCTCACCACCATCGCCAAACCCAATCCCGCCGCAGCACCAGCACAACACGCTTCCATCACCACCAACACAGTAAAGTAATTTCTCCCTCATTCCTGCATACTTGTATTCATCATCATCATCTACTTTTCTTGTTCTTGTTCTATATTTTTTCTCGGTTTGTTGTTGATTTTGCTACTGTTTTGGGTTCCAATTTGTAGGATTTGGATGGATGTTTGTTGTTCTGTTCTGTTGCTAATTTGTAATTGTTGTTCTGTAACTTGGATATTTGGATGTAAAATCATAATATTAACAGTAGTTAGTAGGTTGTTATAAGAGTAGAATATTTCTACGCCAATGACTGACTAGGCCTAGATGCAACCTGAGAAAATTATTTGCTAGGAATCTCTCTCTCTTCTGATTTTACACCTTTATTTATTATTTTGTCTTTCTATCTTTAATATTATTCCTATTATCATTAACTCTTTTATCTTGCCCTCGACTGTCTCTCTTGGTTAATTTTATTAACCAATCAAACCCCCTCCCCCATCGTTTCTTTTATTGTTTTATTTTATATCTGACCTTGTCTAGTTTACGTCTTCACCATTCTCTGTGGATCGAACCTCTTACCACTGTCTTCAATCTTTTTTGTAGCATGTGATAAGTTGTAATTATTTTTTAGTGTTTCGACAACACATCAGCTTGCTATTGATGAACTTGAAACTGAAAAGGGTCTCAATCAAATTGGAACTTTAAAACGAGCTGGTGATACTCGTTGGGGATCACATTTTTATTCCATTTGCAGCCGTCTAAGCATGTATGATGCAATTTGCTCTGTTCTTAAAAAAGTAAAGACTAATGGATCTACTTACTCTCAACGAGGTGATGTCAACTCAGCTTTGAATGTGATGACATCCTTTGAATTTATTTTCATCTTG
Source organism: Viola pubescens var. scabriuscula (assembly GCA_002752925.1). Classification (NCBI taxonomy): domain Eukaryota; kingdom Viridiplantae; phylum Streptophyta; class Magnoliopsida; order Malpighiales; family Violaceae; genus Viola; species Viola pubescens. The sequence continues at coordinate 12,612 of NBIL01152504.1, read as the reverse complement.
CATCTAGTGAAGGAAGTCATGGGGATTACTGACATACTTTGTCAAGTTTTGCAGCAAAAGTCTCAAGATATCTTGAGTGTTTTACATTTAGTTTCAAGTTCAAAAGTATTGATCCAGAAGTTGAGAGAAAATGGTTGGAATGATTTTATTGAAAGTGTCATATCATTTTCAAAGAAAGAAGATGTTGAGATCCCTGATTTGAGTGCTTAATATGCTGAAGGTCGAGGTCGTCGTCAGCGTGATAAAATTACTAAGGAGCATCACTATCACTTTGATATATATAACGTTGCAATAGACTTCCAATTGCAGAAGCTAAATAGTAGATTCAATGAGCAAGCAATGGAGCTTTTGACACTCAATTTAGCATTGAATCCAAATGATGGCTACAAATCCTTTAACATTGAGGATATTTGTAAGCTTACTGAAAAGTTTTATCCTCTTGATTTTAGTGAGCAAGAAATGACGAGTCTCAAATATCAATTACAACATTTTGAGTTTAAGACATAGAATCGTCCTAAGCTACATCATTTGTCATCTCTTTCAGAATTATGTCAAGTGTTTGCAGAAACAAAGATGTCAAAGACGTTCTATCTTATTGATAGAATGATTCGTCTTATTTTAACTCTTCCATTATCTACAACAACATGTGAACGTGTATTTTCAGCAATGAAAATTGTTAAAACCAGGCTTCGGAATAAAATGGAAGACGAATTTCTCGGAGATAACTTGGTGGTTTATATTGAAAAAGAAATTGCCGAGACTTTCAGTTTAGACTCGATATTAGATGGATTTGTTGATTTGAAATAACGTCGGATACAATTCAGGTAATTTAATTAATTATATATAATACATATTAAATTTATTATTATAATAATTATTGACGAGAATGTTCATAATTTACAGGTAATATTTTTTTAATCTCACCCCAAGCATTGATGGCATCTCCACCACCGCTGAGTGCTGACTTCAGATCCCAGAGGAGCCCACGGGATTAAAGATGGGTGACACCCAAATAAATAGCAATCAGAACGCAGATAATTTCTTGTCCTTTCATGAATTTGAAGTAGTCAAGATAATACTCGTAATAAATTTGGGTTGATCTAAAAGTAAGTGCCAATTAGCTTATAAAAAAAATGTTTTATATTATGAATTACAAAGTTTTACTTTGAATGAAGATGCTGATCAAAATCTTAGTTTATCTATATTTTAATTCAAATATTTAGATTTTTTCAAACATGACAGGTTGTGTTTAATTATGCAATCTTTTTTCCCTTTTCAAAGCTAGGAAGGTGTGGTTGTCTATTTTTAATTAAAATTTTAAATTTAAGTCTAAAAAAATAGGTAGAAAAAATGATGTTAGAAAAAATTTACTTTTTTTTTAAATCGAACAATGCTCAGATGGACTATCTCGTGCGTGGAAAGATTAGAAAACTAACTACTTATACATAAATATATAATATCTTTTTGGCTGATGGAGAAGATAAGGATAGGAGACATGGAATTCGGTTGATTTTTAGATTATGAAAGCATAAAAAATACATAAATATCTTCTTCTTTACAATGGGTTGGGTAAATAAGGAAGAAAACCCAAAACTTAACTCCCCTTGTAACTTTGCAAGGGATATTACCAAACTAATAAATTTATTGGTAATTAAAATACATAAATAAATAAATAAACGAAAGAACACGCAAATGCATATATATAATATACTACAACGTGTAAAATTCTTCTTTTTATTTTTCTTTTTCCAAAGCATTTGATGATAATTAACTAATTAATTAATTATTAAGTAGTAAATTACGCGTTGAAGAAGAAATCACCGGGCGCAACATGAGTGGATTGGCCAGACTCATAGTAATGATAGATCTTGGATTCAAGTTAACCTTTGCACCTTCTCCACCAGCAACTTTCCAATCAAAGCATTGAACCAAAGCAGCAACAGTTGCATGTGTCATGCTAAATGTCAAATTGGTCCCTGGACACATCCTTCTCCCTCCTCCAAAAGTGATAAAACTTGAATTCTGCATCATATTATTAGCATCTTTTTCATCCCCGTCCTTCTTCAGGAATCTCTCGGGGCGGAACTCTTCAGGATTCTCCCAGGCCTCGGGATCCCTCATTATCGAATACGCGTTCACCACCACAACTGTCCCTTTGCTTATCTCGTATTCGCCGATCCTACAGTCTTCTCTGCAAATCCTGTCCCAACAAGGAACAGGAGGGAACAGCCTTTGCGTTTCTTTCACGACTGCTTGAAGGTAATGGAGGTTATGGATGTCTGACTCATCTACGAGCCGTTCATTTCCGACAACCGAGTCAATTTCTTCTTTCACTTTCTTCATCACTTCAGGTTTGTCCATGAGATTCGCCAATACCCATAGAATCCCATCGGCTGTTGTAACAGCACCTCCTGTGAAAAGATCCTGATAAATGTTTTTAAAAAAAAAAGTAATTAGTGTAAGGTAGATTGGTAAAACATGAAAATGACTACTTTTCATAATAGTCAATGCAGTGCTTTTTGGACAAACTTTATTCAACTCTATACGTTATTCTATTTTAATTGTCTCTTTATTTTGGACAAAATCTACTCCTATACAAAAAAAAAAAAAACTATTATTTCTAAAAACAAATTACGGTAATTTATTTATGATTTTAATTTTTAATCTCATCCGTCTAATTTTATTAAATGGTTCAGATTTCTCTAACATGACTAATCATGTTTCAGGAGAAATTAGAGGATCTAAATCTCTTATGTATAACGTATTTATAATGTTGTTATTATTAAAATATTAGTTATATTATTAAAAAAAATCTCAGCTACGTATTTTATAATGTCGTTGAATAAATATAACGGTTAATTAATGATTTTATACAATTATAAAATTTATACTATTGAATAAATTTATTGATTAATTAGCTATGGGAGTATTAAATACTCCCTCCGTTTCCCAATAACTATCACTTTCCTACAGATTTTTACTGTTCATAATACTTATCATTTTATCTTTTTCGAAATTAATATTTTGTGCAAATGATAAAAAAAATTTTATGGATCAACCCAATTTGATGATGGTGTTTTAATTTGAGTGGAAATTATGAGCAAAAATGAAATAATGTGGAATAAAATAAAATCAAAGATCATAATGAAATATTTTTTTACTATTTCGAAGAGTCATTTAATTGGAAAAGTAGGGAATATAAAATCAGGATTAAAAGAGAAGTAATTGATAATTACCAGAAAGTAGCATTTCATTTGTTTCCTGGTGATCTTAACTTCAGCGTTCTCATCATGATAAACTTCCAACAAGACATCCATCAAATCCTTATCATCTCTGTCAGCTCCTTCTTTTCTTGCTCTCTCCTCGTGCTCCTCAAGAAGCCGCTCGAACAGCTCATCGTATTTCTTCGGCACATCAGCGATCTTGTTCTTCAGAAACCAGATCCCGATTTTCCCTACAGGACCGCACATGTTCGCGAAGAACAACTTCGTCGCGACATCGAAAGATTGCGTCACCAACTTCCTGCATTGCTCAGCTTCATTATCTTCCCCAGCACACCTCGCACTCATCACCATCCTGCACGTGATATTATTCGCCAGCGTCAGGACTTCCCCGCTCATATCGACAACTCCTCCGTCACTTTCGGCTTTCTCCAACACCTTGTTGACGAGTCTCATGACCTCCTCGAGCCGAAGCTTTCTGGTTCTTTTGATCTGGCTCGCTCCGAGCAGCTCCTGCACTGAGAGTTTCTTCATGAACTTCCAGTAATCTCCGTACTTGGCGTTGAAGAAACTGCTGTCACTTCCGAACAAGAGGTTATCCTCGAACGGAGATTTGATCCTGTTAGAGAAGGCTAGATCGTTGTTTTTGAAGATCTCAGTTGCCATCTTGACATTGGATAGTAGGATGACAGGCATCTTCCCGAACCGGATCGAGATGAAAGGACCGTATTTGGATCCGAGCTTGTGTAGGCCTTTGTAGATGTGAGGGATTAAGTGGTGGAGGTGACCTACGATTGGTAGGGCGCCTGGTGTTGGAGGAAGTTGGCGGAAAATTAAGGTTGCGTTTTTGGGTTCAGTATCCGGTTTAGTTCTGACCCGGTAATGAAGGATGAAGGCCGAGACGATCCAGAGGAGGCAGATGATGAAGATGTATTGGATGTCAATCATGACAGCCATTGTTATGTGACAAAAGAAAGAAACTTGTGTGAGAGGTATGTGACAAAAGAAAGAAACTTGTGTGAGATGGTGGCTAAACTGCTTGCTGGGGATGGTTTATATAACGGAATGTTCGGTCCATAGTCGTACTGCGTAAGGAATTTAATTATTAAGTAGTACGCAATGGACTAGACCTTTCTTTAATTGTCTCTTTTTTTTTGTTTCTTTTTTTAATAATTTGAGTGGATCGAAATTGTGGACTATGACTTTGAAATAATGTGAAACGTTGGATGTAATAGATGAAGACTACTACGAATCTGCGCGCGATGAACATAATGCACGTTCAAAAACAATTGCAATTCTCCCAAACTCAACCTAATTTATTGTTGTAAAATTTAGGCTGGCATCACAAGAAATTATCATCGTACAAACCTGACTTAAATATTACTGTACCAGCTTCATTTTTTGGTAGCATAAAATAACAGCCATCATGTTTGACTTTGGAACAAAATCATGCATCTGTTGCATGGCAATTGGACCAATAGGATGAGTTGTATGAGTATTAGCTAAATACAAAAGAGCTACTATGCTGTGTGTAAAAAGTTAGAGGGTGTGAGCAGATACGTGTAAAATTATGAGTGTAAAATTATAGTCAGTACTAATTTTCAGGCTGTACTCGAGTATGGGTTTTAAGTTTGAGAATTTATCTTTTGTATTTTGTAATTTTTTTTCTTTTAGTAAAATTTTCAGTTGGTTTCTGCTCATGAAGTAGGCACATTACCAAACCATATAAACACTTGTGTTTTTTTATTCTTTCCTTTTCTCTTTACTTTTATTTTGCGAACTTATTATTATAAGGGTCAATTTAATTCAAGGTGAATTAAATTTTACAACCATTATAATATAACCTAATCAATCACACTTCATATTATAGAAATAGAGTAATCATGTTTTACAAAAAGGTTCCAATGGGAAAGCAATATTATACAATATAATTCACGTGTTCTATTTCGGGACACCTGCATATATATACATGGATATCACCCGACTAATGAATGACTTTTTATTAGATACACCAATGTATACATATAGCTCATTTACTTAGAATAAGATGACATCCAAAATGACTCATATTAGTTTGTTTTTTTAAAATTTTAAAATTAAGAGAGAATCTCAAGTTTAGTAATTTACTTCAATAAATGATGATCTGCGGCTGCCACATCTATATATAATGTAAAACTAATATAAATAGAAATTTCATGAGCTCTCTAGCTACAAGAATGCTTTTTTCCCTCTCTCTTTTTTAATCCTCACTCTCATATGCTAAAATTAATGAAAATAATTAAATAATTTTTAAAATAAATGTGTATTAATGAAATATTAAATAGGTTGTAACCAACCTGCAGGTTTTATCTCCCCCTTAAATTTAAATAAAAATTTATCAAACATTGTACGCAAATGATGTTCTAGCTGGATCAAGCTCTAATTTAAATATAAAATGATTTCTTTAAAGAGCCCATATGTACCTCATTTTGTGGCATTGTTGACTTATATATACGTTTTGGGAGTATATCTAATAAAATCTATAAAAAAATAAATAGTGAGTAACTTGATACAAGACATTTTCACCATCTAAGCAAGAAAATTAAAAGATAATAGTCAAGTCTTTGAAATAGTCGAGTTTCTTCTATTTCTACTTGTATAAAAAAGGTGTACAAAAAGCACCTATATATTTTTTAACCAGCTCTAATTAGCTCATGTTATGTTAGATATTAGTAATTAATTGGAATTGATCAACTTGCTCACTTCAATTAGAACAGGTGATGTCTTGAGATATTGAACTATTTCGCTAACGCGATAATTGATACTGTATGTCTACTTTAAAATACGTGTTGTTTCAATTATAAAAAAATTAAAAATTAAAAGTATGTGTCATTCTTAGAATATTAAGTACATATATTATACCAAACTTTTTAGGTTTATTCATATATAATTATATTTTTAAGAAGTGAAAAAAGAATATATCGGGTTACTTACTATTTATTTATTTATTGCCTTATATATATACAGTAGAGTCTCTTTTACTCTTTTCTAAGCTATAGTTTGTTAGACCTACGGACTATAGCTAACTATAAAGCCCATCTGTTTGTCAATTCTTGGTGTAATAGTCTCCCTTTCTTTATGGTGGTCAACAACCAAAGTCTATTTTTGTCTATTTTTCTTTCACTGCTCGTACAGGCTTGATTAGAAATGACTATAAAGAACCACCGATTTTTTCTTCTGGTAAGCCAAAATGTAAATAAGTAGTAAGTAGAAAGAGTAATTAGTATATCTACAGCCTCGATAATTTCTATCTGGCAAATAGATCCAGTCGATGGAAAAAATTGGATTCCTATCCATTGACTAGTTTTTCACTAAGTTTAAGTCCTTCCACCTGGTCTTCCGTCCAAATACCTAAACAGTGTCAATAGCGGCAAGTCACGTATTTTTATTTTTTTTTAGTTTTGTTGTTTGGATGGTCTCAGCCTTTGAACCTCTAACATGAAGGATCTTTCTAACACCTTACCAACAAGCCAGAGGAGGCTAGTAGCAAGTCATGTTTATTTCTATGGTCTACCTATTTGTAAGTTGTAAACCCGTGCAAATTGAGTTTCACATTAGAAGAAAAATAAAAAAGAGAGAATATTGATCGTGGATAGTCGAGCAGAATCAGGCAGTATCTCATGGGGTACAGCACTTAAAAGATAAAAGATAAAATAAAAAATCTCATTGGTTGACTGAAGATGGACAACTTTACAGCTTGACTTGGTTTGGTAGTATAACCTGGCCATATAATAAAATGGGTCTGGGTTTTTTTTTCTTCCAACACGACTTAAAACTACTATTACTTCTTGTTTTAAATTTCTTTTTTTATAACTATCTTTTATAGGAATTTTTTTATAATTCTTAGAAAATGTTATCAGCTTTTTTATTATATTTTTTGAAATTGTAAATAGTCTTAAACATTTTTTGGTCTTTTTTTATTTTTTAATTTATATAATTTTCTAAATTAAATAATTTCTTACTCAACAAAAATAATATAAAAATATCACATGTGCAAAGTTAACATTCACATGCACAAAATTAGGGTCAGGGGCTGAATTAATAAACAATTGGTGGTAGAAGAGATAAATCTAGATGAAAATAAAATGAGATACCAAATTAATAAGAAATTAAATTCAAGTTGAGGAGGAATATCATTAACCCAATTGTAATCAACATATAAAATAATAATAATTAGTCATGAGGTCATGACGTGATGTGTTGAGTTTCTGTCCTTAGGGCCGGGTGTACCAAAACCGGACCGAACTGGAATCGTCGTTTCGGTCCATTTCGGTCTACGTTTTTTTTTTTAAACAATGAAGTAGAGAATTGGACCGAACCGAAAAATCAGGAACCGTTTCATATATATAAAATACTTACTAATTCTTATATCAATAAACAACATAAGTTCTAATGGTTAAATAGTTAGCATTTTGCCTTGAGGTCATGGGTTCAAAACCTATTAGCCACTTCCATTTCTTAACAAAACCAACAAAAAAAATACGGGTCAGAAATGAAATCGACTCGAACTGAACCGTTAATTCAAGACCGGACTGAACCGTTAGAAAATTGTTCAGTTAAGCTCTCCAATTTCAAGACCCGTAAATTTCCGATTTTTTCCCAAAAACCAAACCAAACCGGCATGTGTACACCTCTATGTGTCTTTGAAGATGAGTGATTTTTCTTTAAATTTTATCTTTCAAGATCAAATTTAATAAATTCTAGGAACGGCTTGTACTCTTACTTTTTTTTATTTCTTTTGAGATCGGAAGTAATTGTTTCGCTCAATTAAATTAATATATATTGACTTATAAAAAAATGACGTGACGTGTTTACTATTGACCAGCTGAACACCTAATTAAAAACTAGGAAGAAAGAAAATTGTTTGATGAAGAAGTAGTCCAAAAATAGATAAAAAAACAGGTTGCTAATCCAGAACAAATCAACTATCAAAATAAATAACCTTAACAGGAAGACAAAAGTCAGCAATCAACGTTCAGAATTATTGTCCTCCGTGGCCAATTTATCATTTCTTTCCTTAACTTGATCGAAACGGACGATATATATAGGAGCTGCTTGCGACCAATGACATAATATATAATTTTTTATTTGAGGAGAATGAGAATATTACATAAATCAGTCACACTAATTATTTATTAATATAAAAAAAATCAAATGATTCTCTGGCAAGCCAGGTTCACATGGACAAAGTTAATAACATTAGTTAGAGTTAACAAATTTAATAACAGTAAACTTTATTGACAGTTGCAATTTAGTGGTAATTTTCTGCAAAAATGATGGGTTAGATGTTGAGTTTAAATTTTCTAACTTATATTATTATCTATGATTTACTTTTAAAAAGGAGATTAGGAAACTATCGTGATCAATTTGATTTTTTTTTTTCTTAACAAAAAAGACTTCTCAACTACATAATTTGTCTTGTGTGTAAAATATTACTCCAACACATTGTGTAGGATGGTAGAGTAAACATAGTATGCTTTTTTTCGTAGGACTTGTGCAGAAAAAATAATTAGTACATTTTGTGTAGCAATAGTACTAACATAAATTCTGTTTGGTTTGAATGCTATGATAAATTGTGTTTGGTTTGCAATGTTATCGTAACTTCTGTTTGGTTTGAAATGCTATGGTAAAATCTGTTTGATTTGCAATGGTTACTTTGTGTTGAATACAAAACTCTGGTTTCCCCTATTTCGTGTATTGTTGGAGAAGAAATGCATGTTTAATCAAGCTACTGTGGGATAGGAATTTTGTTGCACAATGCTTTTACTAGTATTGTCATTCTAACCTTTAGTAATTTGTGTTGTTTTGTAATCTCCTAGTTTTCTCTTATTTATGTGCTGTCTTATTTAGATTCATCGATATTCATTCCCAAAGAAATGCATGTTTGATCAAGCTACTGTGAGATAGGAATTTTGCTGCACAATGCTTTTACCAGTATTGTCATTCTAACCTTTAGTAATTTGTGTTGTCTTGTAATCTCCCAATTTTCTCTTCTTTATTTTCATTTAGATTATATTTGCACAATCCCCATCATTGTCATAGGTATACTCCACGATTGCCTCTATCACCTCGCCGGAATCCTCCATGACTGCCTCTATCTCCTCGCCGAAATCCTCAATCACCGCATCTTCAGCCTCTTTTTCGATTCCAATTGAATCTCGGACCACCATGTTCATGGAATCATCAAATTCGACCATGAAGTCGTATTGAGAATCTTCCCGGTAGTCGATGCTTTCTACGATGGAATTCAACAAGATGATAAAACTCTAATTTTCTATGGAGTCAAGGAGGAAAATGTGGCTGGAGAAGACGAAACAAAAGTTGATTAAATTCAAACAATATATAGTGAACACGGTGATTGACATCCCAAATTTTCATTTCCCACCCAATTTGATTTTCAATTTCCCTCGAAACTCGAGAATGGAAGAGGAAGATGATGCTCTTGCCTTTGTTTGGTGGCAAGGGTACAATCGTCAGACAAAGGCAAAAAATGAATGGAGATGTGAGAACGACGTTTAAAAATAGTTGGAGGCGTTTTGTCTAAAACGACATTGTTTCAAAACCGGAGGGAGTATAATATAATTTTGGGAGTAAACTATATGATGAAAAGTAAAAAAAAAAATAGAATTTTTTATGTAATTTTCTCTATAATATTCATTTCAAGCACTGCTGACAAGGTGGAGGCGCACCAAACCAATAAATGGTCAGGTCAGCAATTAGAATTTGCTGCCCCTGGAAAATATTAAAAATTGCCGAGCCGTAAGTCAAAGATTATTACTTAACATGAAAGCGAGAAAGTATTACTAGTACTTAACGTGAAAAAATCCAAGTTGCTGGGCAGCTAGTCAACTTTGTGATTTACTTCTTAATATGATAGTCCCGTGGTGGTTCCTATCCCGCCGCGTTTCCTGGACTTTTTCTTTTGTTTTTTTAGAGTAGAATCAGATTAAAAAATATCGACAAATATAAAAAGCGCGATTGTTTCGGGGTATTTTTCTACCCAAATATTTTCTAAGATAGTTTCATTTTGTAATAAATAATAATTAAAATTTCTCCAATCAGGGGAGAATTTTTTTGGAAGCCGAAAAGAGCTATAAAATTATATAAATGTTAGGAACTTAGGATGCATCACTGAGTCCATATCTATGGTTACAATTTACGAGCTCTATCACCTATATGAATAAAAGTAAATTTGACAAAATTCTCTAAAATAGTTTAGAATTTTTCGTGGTTCAGACCTAAAACAAACATAAGAGTTTAATTTTCAGTAATGCCAAAGTGGTATTTTTTTCCCCTTTTTTTATCAGAAAAAGTAGTTCGCTAATAAGTTATAGAAAAAGAAAAAGTAATTGCATTACAAATTGCATTGGCCCACAGGCCCAAATAAGTAAAATACAGAGGCCAGCCCAAACACGTAATAACCAGCTGAAGCCTATTACAAAGCCCAAAGACAACCAACTGAACTAAAGCACCAGATATAAGCATGTTCTCAGGATCCTGAAGTTTCACTGTAAGAATCAGAACTTCAAAATGGGACCTGATCTACAGACGGATTGGTAACCATTTCATGATTTGACCCAAGGAAAAAAAAATCTGTCAGAAGTAAAACTTTCTAACAGGAAAATCTATGGGTTCTGAATTCTGACCAACAAGGTTACGATCTTCTGTCATTGTTCGAGCGATCTCCTGGCCATTTTTGTTCTTCCCCACAGGATTAAGAATTTATCTTCTATAGTTTCTGCATCAACTTGTTTGATGAGGAGATGGTTGCAGCAGATATGAGAAGATACATGATTGTAAATCGAGTTTGTGGAAGCAATTGAACCGGAAGATTTGACACGAAAACATCAGAAGTGCAGCAGAAATTATCTTAACAATGTATTTTCTTTCCGTTTCTTTTACTAAAATGTAATCATTCAGAACCCAAATCAAACAAATAAGTTTTGACAGGAACATTAGTTTATACACAACAAATCACCAGCGCGTATGAAAGTGATACCGATATTTTACAAATGAACTGAAATTTCCAAGTTAACGACCCATTTCGATGCTTGAATTTGACATTAATGGTTCACCTGAGCTGACTGCTGGTGAAGGTGCATGATACAAAGCAACAGGCATCCTGTTTGGAAGATTTGGCAGAGCTGCTTCGAAATTAAGAACATGAATCGCTTGCCTTATGGAAGGCCTCAGGTTGCGATCAGGATGGGCACACCACAGTCCAACAATCATCAAACATTCCATCTGCCTCTCATCAAAATCAGAACGAAGCTTCTCATCGATTGCCGACTCAAGTCTCTTATTTCCATAAAGATCCCAAATCCATGCTACCAAATTCATTTCGGCTTCTTGCTCAACAACATCAACTGCCTTCCTCCCAGTAGCAATCTCTAACGCAACCACCCCGAAGCTGTACACATCTGACTCTTTGCTAGCCCGACCTGTGCTTATGTATTCTGGAGCCAAGTAGCCTAGAGTTCCAGCCAATCCTGTTGTCTGCGGACCTAGCTCGTGATCCATTAGTCGAGCTAATCCAAAATCACCAAGCCTGGCATTAAAACTCGAATCTAACATTACGTTGCTTGATTTCACATCGCGGTGTACCACGCACTGTTCCCATTCTTCATGAAGATAAAGCAAAGCAGAAGCCAGCCCAAGAGCTATTTTGTACCTCACAACCCATCTCAAAGGAACCTTCTTGCCAAAGAGATGAGAATCAAGGCTACCATTTGGCATAAACTCATAGGCAAGCAAGAACTCGCCTCTATCATGGCACCAACCTATGAGTTGCACAAGATTCCTATGCCTCAACTGGCTAATTGTCTTCACTTCAGTTAGGTACTCTTTTTTCCCTTGCTTAGAACCCCTTGATATTTTCTTCACAGCAATTTCCGCGTCCAGATCATTTAGGTTTCCCCTGTATACCGCGCCAAAACCTCCCTCGCCTAACTTCCTCTCATTAGAGAAGTTATTCGTAGCTGAAGCAAGATCTTCGTAAGAAAATCTTCTCGGGCCTGCTCGCCTTTCAAGGTCATCATTCATCGATGTTAGATTCATTAACTCTGGTGTTTCTTTCTTTGCTAGTTTCGACTTCCTCCAAAACATACCGAATGCTATTAGCACTGCAGCCATCAGAACACATCCTGAAACAGATAAGCCGACTACCAGTCCTATCTTCTTACTATTGCTTCCACTCATTTCCTTCATCTCCAAACTTGAATTGAAATCCCATGACACAAGGACATGTCGCTCTATAGCATTGCTTGTAGCTGCTGTAAACCCAATTATCGCCCACTCAGGAAGAATCTCCCTAAGATCAATAACATGATTAAGACTGGTGTTCTCTTGGAGG
>NBIL01152488.1:0-10160 GCA_002752925.1 Viola pubescens var. scabriuscula | reverse complement strand
ACCTCATATGTGGAAACGGGGGGTAGTTTCTCTAAAGAGGAGAGTAGGGGATATCCGAGGAATTTGGTCCCTATGTCACATCTATGTCTCTTAAATAGAATATTCCTGTGCCGATGACGATCGAGCCCCCAAATGCAACCTAAGAATATCCTTTGCTAAGATCCTTCTCTCTACTTGATTTATTGTGTTCACACCCGACTGATGCTAGTGGAAACTAGTCTGGAGTTGCCTTCCCTTAATCGACTATCTGCCAGTCCCGTAAACCCTTTAACCAGCAAGGTGCTGGACTGGTAAGGCATCACCATTCCTACGCGCATTTGGCCCTAAGGTGATGTTTGATAAAGGAGGGAAGATAGGAGTCAAGAGGTCTCTTGATTCTTTAGCAACTCTATAGATTAAAGATGAATATCTTTGCGTCAGTGATTGTATCTCATAACTCTTAGCTGTCAAGCCTTTACCAGGAATCTATCTCAAATCTGTTTTACCATTTCACTAACTCTCCGCCTTGATCAAGAATACTCTCGTTCTTGACCAAGGCCGATTTATCGCTTTAATTATTTTCCTGCATGATATTCCCCAAACAAAACCCCCATTTTTCATGCAAATGTTACTTTAACTAATTTCAAGTTCTTGTAAAGATTAGTACCACTCCTTCCCTGTGGATCGATCCTTTTACTGCTAGCTATATTTATTTTTTCCTAGTAGTAGATTGTAATAAATTTTATATTTGACGACTGAGGAATTTAACGACACTCCAAGCTCCGATCAATAGTTTTACCACCTGTTTTCATGCATCTTGAATGGTGATTCTACTGATTTTAGTAGGATTTTCATGCTTTTTGCAGAAAGCAGCAGTGTAGAGCAAAGAGTAAAAAAAGGGCAAAAAAAAGTCATTTTTGGGTAGATTGGAGCGAACACCTTTCTTAGCTGGTCTCTTGACTAAGAGGAACCATCTTGGCTAGCAAAGAATCCTACCTTCCGAGCGATACTTGAAGATTGAAGTCTAATGCGATTGTACTTATTAGTTTATCCACAGAAGAAATGGAGCCGCATCTTTCCTTCTTTATCTCAGCTTTGTAGACTTCTAAGCGGAGAGGGAGAGTGATTTAAATACAATTATCAGTTTAATTAGAATTTATTTTATTTTTCTTTCTTTAGAGATATTATTGAGGGAGGAGACTATTTATAGTCTCTCTAGGGTTTTAAAAAATCTCTCTTCATCCCTTCTCTTATTTTCAACTTCTGTTCTGATATTCTAAAACCCAACTCCTACGTTTCTTCACAGAAACAGAGGATTTTTATAATATATTACTTCTTTTATTTTCTTTAAACATGTGTATCAGTAGCTAAATACATCATTTCTAGTAGAAGCGTTTAAAGCATGAGCATGAATATGCATGAAAATCTAAATTTTCTTTATTAATCTTTAAATCTGCATTTAATTGATCTCCATAACAATTCTATTGCGTTTTCCCTTTGATTTTAGATTTGGCCAATCTAGAGTTAATTTGATCCCGCTAGTGTCATTCCTCTTGGTTACGGCATCCCTTCTTGGGCCATTTACAGACCAAGAGGATCGAAGTAGACTGCTAGTCCTGAGAAGCTAGTGGGAAAGGTTAATCTGATTTAATCCCGATTGACAACCGAGGATCTTAGATTTGGAGTTGTCTTCCCCTAATCGATCATCAATCAATTTTAGTAAACCCTTGATTAGGAATCATCTCTAAGCGTACCTGAGGTGGTTTTGATATAAGAGGGAAGCAGAGGTCATAAGCGTACCTTGATCGTATAGCAGCTCTATAGATTGAAGATGAATACCCTTGCAATATATGATTGTTGTTTATGTTTCATAGCTTGTTAGCTTCTACAAGGAATTTCTCGTATCTGATTGTCTCATTCTTGATCTGTGTCTTGACCAAGAAGATATTCTTGACCTGGACTGTTTACTTGTTTTAATTTCTTTTTAGTTTTTGGTTTTAAACAAAATCCCCCAAATTCACCTAAGTGTTACAATTGGTCTCTACAAGTATTCACAATAATCATATCATTACTCTCTGTGGACAAACCTCTTACTTGCTATTTATAATTAAACTTGTTCTTAATAGTGAGTTGTATTCATTAATTATTTTTTACGGCGTCGACACCCATCACTATAACATAATCGAATCATAACAAACTTGCATGCAAGTTATAGCTTGGCAAGCTGCTTAACCAACTTCTTATTATTGAGCTTCTTCTCAGATTTCACATCCATCCACTACAAATCAATTGACTTTACCTACCACTGGAAATAACACAATCACACTAATCTTGTAAAAAGAAGTTGCATTATCTAGTAATATTAGACAATTTGAATCAAACACATGCTTCTTGTTAGCCTTCTCCTCTTCAAAATCACCAAATAAAATGAAGTAATCAATTTACACTTGACTCCTATAAGAGCCAGAACTCTCATCTAGATGTTGGTAGAGAATTGCCATCAGAATGGATCATCTGAAACAGCAACACTAACCAGCAACATCAAGGTAGCAACTATTAAGCAAAAACTTAACAAAATCTCTAATTTTATGCAAAATATGTCTGCAAGTACACCATAACCTCAACAAGTCAACGCTTGTGGAGTTTGTACCCAACAAGGACAAGCAACGCATGGGTGTATTTTGGTGCTGCACAACACTGAGCAGGTGAATACTGCAATGCAATACAATCAAAAGCAAGGGAAGTTTTACAACAACAACAACAACCCTTCATCAAATGTCTACAATCCTGGATGGAAGAACCACCCGAATTTCTGCTGGGCCCCACAACACTAGCAACAACCCTCATTCAACCTACATAATTTCAAACCTTGACCCCCTCAAGAGCACTCAAATGCACTCCTACAAATACAAGGACCACCACAACCTTTACAACTCATAGGTGTTCCTATCTTCGGTCTAATGACATTTGTGGTCTCTGTGCTACAAACCTTTGTTTAATTTGGTCTTTGTGGTCAAAGTATGACTAATTAGGTACCTATGCTGTAATTTTTTTGTTAATTTGGTCCCTAAGCAGGTTACCACCAGCTGGGAGTGATGACGTATAGGTACCTACTGACGTGACATGCCATATAGACGCCACGTGGAATTTAAAAAAAAAATACAAAAACTAAAAAAAAAAATCCAAATAAACTTTAAAATGCACCATTTTTTTTTAAAAAAAGAGAAAAATCTAGAATAAAAAAGAGAAAAATTCTAAAAAAATTGAAAAAATAATACAAATTAACTTTAAAAAGCCAATAAATTGAAAAAATATACTAATTTTTTTTTTCTATTTTAGTTCCATAATTTTTTTGATAGGATTAGTTCCATAGTTATTTTCTTTGAATTTTTTGAAATTCTATAAAAAAAAGGATCACTATATAAAATTTTATTTTTTTGTTCTTTTTCATATTTAAAAAGAATCCAAAATTTTAAATTTTAATTATTTTTAATAGGGGATATATGATTGAGATTAAAATGTAGTGGTTTTACCACTTGTTTTCATGCATTTTTGAATGGTAATTCTATTGATTTCAGTATGAATTCCATGACTATTGCAGGAAATAGATTTGGAAGACAAATGGAGAAAATGAGCAGAATCGGGTCAATTCTGGACAATATAAGGACAGACACCTCTTGGCCTCCCTCTTGGCCACCCTTTCAACTAAGAGGAATCATCTGGCCAGGCGGAAAATTCAACCTTGCAGAGCGATACTTGCAGAGAAGTCCTACAGCGATGATGATTGATGGTCTTATCCACAGAAGCGTTGGAGTTGCTTCCTTCCTTCTTTATCTCGGCCCTGTAGACTTCTAATTGGAAAGGGAGAGTGACTAAATACAATTTAGAGTTTAATTAGGATTTAATTAATTATTTCTTTTTAGAGATTTTATTGGGAGAGAAAACTATATATACTCTCCCTAGGTTATTTGAGAAGGCGACTTCGCCCAGAACTTAGTCCCTTCTCTCTGTCTTCATCCCTATTCCGATTCTAAACCTTGCTCCTTCGAAAACGAAGGATTTTTCTTATTTCAATATATCTTTTGTTTATTTTAAAACATGAGCATGAGTAGATAAATAAATCATTTTTAGTAGAGGCGTTTAAAGCATGAGTATGAGTCGCATGAGACCTAATTGATCTTATTAATCTTCTAATCTGCATTTAATAAATCTCATAATAATTGTACTGTGTTTTCTCTTTGATTTTAGATATGGCCAATCTAGGGTTAAGTGGATTATCATAGTAGTCATTCTTCTTGGTTATGGCAACTCGTTTGGGCCACTTACAGACCAAGAGGATTGAAGTAGACACATAGCGATGATGGATCTACCGCGAACTAGCCCGAAGTACCGCTAGGGTGAAAGGTTAACCTAATTTAGTCCCGATTGACGACCGAGGATACTAGGTTTAGAGTTGTCTTCCCCTAATCGATCATCAACCAACTTAGTAAATCCTTTAACCAGCAATGTGCTAGTTGGTTAGGAATCATCTCTAAGCGTACCTAAGATGGTTTTCATACAGGAGGGAAGCAGGGGTCATAAGCGTACCTTGATCCTACAGAAACTCTGTAGATTGAAGATGAATACCCCTGCGTTAGTGATTGTTGCTCATATCTCATCGCTTGCCAAGCCTCTACTAGGAATCTCTCTCATCTGATTGTTTCATCTTGATCTGTGTCTTGACCAAGAATCTCATTCTTGGTCTGGATTGTTTATTTGTTTTATTTTGTTTTTCAGTCTTTAATTTAAGAACAAACCCCCCATTTCACCTAAGTGTTACTCCTGATCTTTGCAAGATTACACGAAAATCATAATAGTATTCTCTATGGATCGAACCTCTTACTTGCTATTTACAATTAAACTTGTTCTTAGTAGTGAGTTGTATTTTATAATTATTTTTTACGGATTCAACAACCATCAATATAGTTATTTACCCCCTAGACTATTCGCGAAAAATAAGTAGCTCCCCATGCCTTACAAAATGCTATTTGAAATCCCCTAACCTATATTTTCCAAAAAAGTTGCCCATTATGTTATTTTTTTCTATTTAACTAACTGTTATTTGACTAAAAATCTTATTCTTGCAGGTTGGTTAACTAGTCACGGTTAATAATTAAAGGTATTAAAAACAAAAAAAATACTAGAAAAATAGAAAAATAATGAATTTGATTTCTAAAATTAATAATAAAATAAAATAATGATAACTTTTGAAAGTAATTTCGTATTTGAATTGAGTTGAGACTACTTTGTTTACAAATTATTGCTTTTTTTTTTCTAAAAATAGAAAATCATAATACACTTATCATTCTTATTTTAAACCATGTACAGGAAATTCTTATTCCAACTCTTCAATTTGCATTCTAACCACAAATTACAAAAGTTAAAATATAACCTCTTTTTCTTCAAAACAAAAATCCCATCTCACCTTGTATATGCATCTCATACCTACTTTGAAGAGTTCACCCAAGCTTTTTACAAGATCAAGCCATAAGAAAAAAAATACAAAGACAAATCAACCCACATCCTTAATTTATTTATTTTTCAATCCAATCTTACTAATATCAACATACTTAAACGGTATACAAGAAACCAAGAATCAAAGTAAAACGCTATCTATCTAACCCACTCTCTTCTTCATGATTCTAAACTTAGATCTAGATCTACATATCAATTAAAAAATTAAAAAAATTAAAGAAGTCACTAGCTAGATCAGAACGGGGGGTAGTTGATCTAGACCGATTAGAGAGATTGGAGCTATTGACGGAAGTGGATCTGAGTCTAAAGAAGGAGTTGAGTGCAATGATGGTGCAAATCCGAAAAATGAGACAACGATGAAGCAGGCGTCGATAGCACTTTGTGAGGATGAATATGAGAGAGATCATTAGTTTGCAGATTAATGATTTATCTATTCATTTTTGTATAAAAAATTTACAGAGACGTGCGTGAAAAAAAACTGAGAAAATGAAAGGAGATGTGTGTGCAGGTGTAAAGAAGATGAGGATGACTTTTTGATTCATGTGCACGTGTGTAAAAAATAAAGGGAAATGTGGAGATATCAATGAAGTAAACATGTACTTACATTTTTTTTTCAAGTATTTGTAACATATGGATTCAAATTTTTTTTGAAAGATTTGCGGAAATATTTTTGAAAGAAAATGAGAAAATGAAGAGAAATGTATGTGGGGATGATTTTTTTTATTTCTTATTTTTGTGAGAAATATTAATACAGTTTTATAGATAAAATAAAGGATGAAAATAAATTGTACTCGTTAATTACCTGTAGCAAAAGGTTTCCATGAAAAAAATACCTGAAATAATAGGTCATAGTTAGTTTCACGGTCAAATTTAGACAGAATGGGCAACTTGTTTGGAAAATATAGGCGAGGCGAGGTCAACTAATGTTTTTTGAGGTCAGGGAGGTACTTATTTTTCGCAAATAGTCTAGGAGGGTAAAAAGCTATGTCCCCTTTTTAATATCATTCAAAACTTTACTCACTTTTTAAAATATTTTTCTAATTTTCTTATGATTTATTTTGTTTTTTATTTGTTCCTATAATTTCCTTTTCAATTTAATTTTGAATTATTTTTTAAAAAATTCTAGAATTTTTTTGTTTTATTCAAGTTCCAGAAATTTATTGTATTTTTAAAAAAAATTATGCGTTTTTGGTATAATTTTTAGTTTTTTTCTATTTTAATTAAATTTTGTATTGTTTTTCATTTTTTTCTATATTTTTCTCTTTCTTTAAATTCAATATTTTTCGGGGAAATGATATAAAACAACTCTGGACTTTAATGTTTTGTTTTAGTGGGACCCTGAACTTTTTTTTTAATTAATCTCAACCCTGGTCTTCGCGGTAATGCAAAATCACAACCCTATCGTTACAAAAATCTGACGTGGCACCGTTGACCGTCGTTATATGACACGTCACCCATTCCCTGCGTGCCACGTCCCTCTCTTTCCCACGTCCTTCTTCTTCTTCTTCTTCTTCTTCAAACTCCCAATCCCACCTCTGCAACTTCTTCTTCTTCCCCAAACTCCCAATCCCCAACCTTCATCCATGGCCAGAACCAAATTGGGGATCTGGGTTTTGTTTAATTTGAGTTAGTCTATTGATCCAATCTCCATCACCGTCTACTCACTCCAAATCCTAAACCAACCCAATTCAAATCACAGCTCAATACCCATACCATCACCCAATCACCAACGGACTTGATCTCGACCCTCCAAATCATCACCGCCGTCACTACCCATTTTTGTCCTCCACCAAAACCAAGCAAATCCCAATCACCAAATCAAACAACACCAAAATCACAGCCCCTCAATACCAATCACCGAACTAATTTACAAATCCAATTCCATGTTTTTCGTTTTTTTCCAAAGCAATTCCATGTCTTGTTAATTCATTAGTTATAAAACCTGATGTCCTTTTCAAACACAAAATCCTTCTATTCTTAATCAACCAATTAAATTTCAGAGATCCGAAGATGTGGTAGGTTTGTTCGGGATTGATTTGATAGTTGGGTATGGAAGTGGATGGGATTTGGTGGTTTTGGTGGTCGGGATTGATTTGGTATGGATGATGATGGTGATGGATTTATGATGGGTGATTAAATTGGTTTTGGATTTTTGGGTTAGGTGAAGGAGAGGGGGAAGAAGCAGTGATGGCGACGGAGGAGGAGCGTGGCTGCGGAGAGAGATGGTGGTGGTGTGGCTGGCGACGATGGTCGTGCTGGTCGGCGGCGATTGAGGGAGATGAGTGTTTCGGCGAGGATGAGGAGATGGTGGTCTGAGGCGAGGGATCGAGGCCGGTGAGGGTCCGGGAATGGGTTATTTCTTGTTTGCTGTTGCGAGAAGAGAAGGAAAGGAGAGCGGATGGACGACACGACGTTGCAAACGGGAGTGGTGGTCCCCACTTCACACGTGGACGCTGACATGGAACGTAGACACTCGTTGACGTGGCACATAACGGTGTCACGTCAGATTTCTGTAACGGCAGGGTTGTGATTTTGCATTACCGCGAAGACCAGGGTTGAGATTAATTAAAAAAAAAGTTCAGGGTTCCACTAAAACAAAACATTAAAGTCCAGGGTTGTTTTATATCATTTTCCCAATATTTTTCTTAAGAAAATTGGTACATTATTTTTATTTTTTTAAGTTTCTAGAATTTTTTATTTAACAAATCCACGTGGCATGCCACGTCAGCTGATACCGACACGTCATCATTAGCAGCATGTTGTAGGTTGACTAGGGACCAAATTAACAAAAGTATCGCACCATAGGGACCAAATTAGTCACGGTTAGACCACAAGGAGTAGATTAAACAAAGTTTTATAGCATATGGACTAAAAATATCATTAGACCAAACTTTAAAGTCGTTCATGAAATCTACTCAAGCTAGCATTGCAAACTTGGAGAAGCAGATAGGACAGCTGTCAGTGAGTAAGCATGACAATTCTGGGTGACTACCTTCAAACACAGTTGATAACCCGAAGCATAATGTCAGTGCCATTGCACTGAGGAGTGGAAAAAATTTATTAGACTGACTTGACCCTTCCATAGACTAATGGAAGAGACTCCCAAAACCTAAACCAAAGGCAGAAGTGATGTCTGATGAACCAACCCAGACTAAGGAAGTTCCAGAGATCTCGGTCAGGTAGGAGCAACAAGTAGTCCCTCATCTCTTTCCAGAAAGATCTGTAAAGACCAAGAAGGTAAGGGGAGAATGGGAGATTTTGGATTTTTTTCGTGGATTTGATTGAGTGCTTAATTCATGTACATTTACCATTTATTTTGATTGTATTTGAGATGATGATACTGCTAATTTGGGCATCTTTCCCTCCTTTTTGTAGAAACAAAGCAAAGGAAAAGAAAGTAGAAGAAATGAGCGAAAGAGCCTAGACAAGAGAAGAAAAATGAACCAATGGTAATCAAGAGCCAATTCTACAGAACCAGGCCTCTTCTCTACGCCTAGGGAAGAATGAACCACATCCTTGATCTGACCAAAGGAGATGACAGCAGAACCAACAGGCCAGCGACATGGGCCTGGGCCGCAAGTTGAAGATAAAGCGTGCCAATTGTCTATTCTTGAAGACGAATATCTGATGGAATTATCGGTTGTAAAAATCCGAAGGGGATAAGAAATAAAAACAGATTTCTATGTATCTTAGATTATTTTATTTTTAGATAAACAAGAAAAAGATGACTACTTAACCTTTCCTTGTTTCATCATAGGAGATATCTATTCATTTTCTTTTAATTTTTCCTCTTTTAGTTTGCTAGAGAACTTTGGTTCTAAACATTGTTCTTTTCTTCTTGCTTTCCTCGTCTTCTTCCTTGAAATGAGGAAATTTTTATTAATGCCATTGAATTTTCTATTTTCCATTATTATGTCAATTTCTAGCTAAATAATTTATTCCTGGTAAAAACATTGAGGTTCATGATTCCTATTATTATGAGATATAATTTATTTTAACAAAACCTACATTTTGTATTTCTTCTCTTTCTTATTTAAAGCCAATTTTATTCCTATTAAAATTATGGTTCGGTAATAGCATGTATTTTTGTGTGTTTTTCCCTTCGATATTTCCTTGATATAGGGCACGATACTGCTAATTTGCCTTGATTTCTATCTTTATTGCAGATTTAGGCCAAAAAGGGGAAATATACAAAAGTACGTATTTTCTGGGCATTTTGAGCGGAATTCGAGCTTCGAGATAATTCAAGGTCTGGAACCGAGGAAACCATCAAGACCCCGATGTGGACTTCATCATCTAGCCCCCGATATGTGCAAAGCGTCTCTTCCACGTGTCCTCGCGGTACAGCCTCTACGTGTCCCTCCCGACACTGCTCAGAGAGTTCTGCACCAATCCCAGAGATTATCTCCCTCTGCCAAAGTTAGCCCTTGAAGCCTGCAAAAGCTGTTGCCAAGCCTAGACATTCCAGCTTTTTGCTCCAGCTTTCCCTTTTGTATTTTGACAGCTTTTGCTTTTTGGAGCATGCTCCCCTTTTGCTAGGCTTTCCTTAATGGAATTTTATCTCCTTGTAAGGCAGCTGCAAGGGTTACTTATACATGTCTTAGCTAGGGTTAGAAATATCTTCCATCACTTAGAATTTCGAAAAGAAACTACTCACTCTAGTTCTC
>NBIL01152447.1:0-12978 GCA_002752925.1 Viola pubescens var. scabriuscula | reverse complement strand
GAGCGCTCGGCCTTGTTACAGTTCAAGGAGAGCTTTATCATAGATTTGGATCATGCTTCTTCTGATGACCCTTTTGCTAACTCAAAAGTTGAGTCATGGAAGCTCAACGGAGCAGCAAGTGATTGTTGCTCGTGGGTCGGAGTAGAGTGCGACCACCTCACTAGTCATGTAATCGGTCTTGACCTCAGTAGTAGCTGTCTTTATGGTTCCATCAACTCTAGCAGTAGCCTGTTTCGTCTTGTTCATCTGCGTAAGCTTAACTTGGCCTTCAATCATTTTAATTACTCGCAAATACCACCTGCTGTTGGCCTTCTTTCTAAGCTAGTGTATCTGAACATGTCAAATTCTTTCCTTTCTGGCCCAATTCCATCCAATGTTTCAGTCTTGTCAAGCATGTCTTCTCTTGATTTGTCTTTGAACTATTACTTGTCCGGTGAAATTCCAGGGTCTCTTGGAAACTTAGATTCCTTGACTTACTTGAATCTTAATGACTGTATTTTTTCTGGGAAGTTAAAGTCCTCTTTTGGAAATCTCACTAAACTCTCCTATTTACACCTTTCAAACAACGCATTTGATCCTCAACACACTTCATCCTTGTCATGGGTTGCCAGGTTGACCAAACTTGTGGATCTATACTTTGAAAAAATAAATTTATACGGTGAATTTCCTTCTTTGTTCGCTAATTTGACCCAACTTTCTTATTTGGTGCTAAGGAGCAACCAATTGACAGGCCCATTTCCCACCTCACTTATCAACCTTACCGACTTAATTGCTCTTGACCTCTCTCACAATAGATTACAAGGTTCAATTCCTAAGTCCATCTCTCAACTAAGGAATCTTGAATATCTTTACCTTGAAGGCAATAGTTTCAATGGCATGCTGGAGTGGGATATATTTCTTAAGCTTGAGAAGTTGCAGAACATTGATCTGTCGCATAACAATTTAACGTTGCTCACCAACACCAATTCAAATAACACTTTCCAAAAGTTTCGTGTTATAGGATTTGGGGATTGCAAGTTGGATGTGTTTCCAGATTTTCTTCAGTACCAGGACAACTTGGAGTATTTGGACTTATCAATGAATAATATTACCGGCCAAATACCCAAATGGTTGTTGAACAAGAGTACAGATAGTTTACAACTTATAGACCTCTCTTCAAACTTTGTCATAGGATTTGAAGCATACCCAATTGTGTTCCCTTGGGTTAAAGCAACTTATATTAATCTGGATGATAACATGCTGCAATCATCACCTCCACTTCCTCCAGCGTCAATTGAAACTTATTATGTTAGCGGCAACAAACTAACTGGAGAAATACCTCTGTCATTCTGCAATTTGACCTCACTTATTTTCCTATTTATGGCAGACAACCACCTTAGTGGCAGGCTTCCTTCATGCTTGGGCAATTTTAGTACTCATCTAAAAGCCCTAAGACTAGGAGCGAATGATTTCTATGGCACAATTCCTCTAACATTATCAAGTGGGAGCAACTTGAGAATGATCAAATTAGGTTACAACCATCTCCAAGGGGAAGTGCCTCGATCACTGTCCAATTGCACCATGCTGGAGTTCCTAGATATTGGAAACAATCAGATCCGTGATGTTTTCCCATCTTGGCTAGGACCACTCCCAAATCTAAAGGTTCTCATTTTGAGGTCAAACCAATTCCATGGTGTACTAACAGGTACGACAGCAGAGTTTGATTTTCAAAAGTTGAGCATTATTGACCTGTCGAGAAATAATTTTACTGGTCAATTGCCAACTCAATATCTCTCAAATTGGGTAGCAATGAAAGGGATTGATGAAGACCGGTTGACATATATGTCAGTACCTGGGAAGAGTGATAAGAGAATGACTTACGTTGTTTACGACTTTTTGTACTCAATGTGGATTACAAGCAAAGGCACTGAGCGAGGATATCAAAAAATCTTGGAAGACTTCGTTGTAGTTGATCTTTCATGTAACAGATTTGAGGGAGACATTCCAGGAGTCATAGGCAGCCTGCAAGGTCTTCGTATGCTAAACCTTTCCCACAACAATCTCAGTGGTGACACTCCATCAACCTTAGCAAACCTCACACGTCTTGAATCTTTGGACCTATCTCAGAACAAACTCTCGGGAGAGATTCCTCAACAACTGGCGCAACTTAATTCCCTTGCAGTTTTCAATGTGTCAA
The DNA here is from genome assembly GCA_002752925.1 of Viola pubescens var. scabriuscula. Classification (NCBI taxonomy): domain Eukaryota; kingdom Viridiplantae; phylum Streptophyta; class Magnoliopsida; order Malpighiales; family Violaceae; genus Viola; species Viola pubescens. The sequence continues at coordinate 10,802 of NBIL01152447.1, read as the reverse complement.
ATAACCTTCTTATAGGACCTATACCTCGAGGTAACCAATTTAACACTTTCCAAAACGATTCATACCAAGAAAACTTGGAGTTGTGCGGGAATCCTCTGTCAAGGAAATGCGAAAAATCGGAGGCTCCACCAAGACTCCCTCCGGGTCTTGACGACGAAGACAACTCGAGCTCTCTGTTGGGATTTGGTTGGGAACCTGTTGCCATAGGATACGCGAGTGGACTAGTATTTGGACTAGTCATTGGGTACATTATGGTGACAAGTCACTTTGACTGGTTTGCTAGGGTTTTCAGGGTGAGAGTAAAAAGAAAAAGAAGAGCAAGAAATATGAGGCGCAGGAACTGAGTTTTATGAGGTAGCATGATTGCTTTTTGAATTTTATGTTGAAAGTGTAATCTCTTTTTTAAGTTTGTGGCATTGTAAGTTCAACATGGACCCCTTTTTATGATGTAATAATCAATTGCCTTGCATCATTGGCTTGGCCTGAAAAATGATGTTGCTTTGATTTTGCTAAGTTTCTACAAAGAAAGCCTGCACTGAATTTACAAATCCGTTCGCTTATGAATTTACATTGGCAGCTAGTATTTTGAACAATAGCCAGTGCTCCATGCATGCCCTCGTGGCTGCTATGGATCATTTGTTCCCGCTTGTGCTTTCGGATGCGGAATGCTTTGCGATGCCAGAGGCGCTCATGTTTGCCCCTGCATGACCCGAATTAGAGCAAAACTTTGCTCCCCGAGAATGACCATCTCGCACGCTGGCTCCCGTCATTTCGTTAGCTCAGCAATGGGTGCTGGCGCGTCGCAATGTCTTTAAGGGCCGCTACCTGGTTAATCCTACCAGTAGTCTGATTGAGCTAAAATTGCAGTGGTTCTACCACTAGTTTTTTTGCATTTTCGAATGGTATTCTATTGATTTCAGCACGAATCCTTTGATTATTGCAGGAAATAGATATAAGAGGAAGTGAGCACAAAAGGGGAGAATAGAGTCAAATTCTAGACAAGATTGGAGCAAACACCTTCTTGGCTGGTTTCTTAACCAAGACGCGTCACCTGGTTGGAATTAACTCATCGCTGAAGACAAACATCTCTCTTGGCCAAGAGCGACCTTTTTTGCCAATCCCTCAACTAAGAGAATCTATCTGGACAGACAGAGAACTTAGCAGCATTGGCAGAAGACTCCTACTGCCATGACGATTGTGAGCGTTATCCACGGAAGCATTGAAGTAGTGCCCAACTACCTTGTCTTGTCTTTGTAGACTTCTTATGTGAGGAGGAAGGTAGTTTAGATACAATTTAGAGTTCTACTAGGACTTAATTTCTTTTATCTTTCGGAGATATTATAGGAGGAGGAAACTTTATATACGCCCCGTATGTTTTTGAGAAAGGGTCTTCTTCTCTTGCGGGGGCATTGGATCCTTCTCTACGATTTTCATCTCTGTTCCAACCGTACTTTGCTCCTTCGGAAATGAAGGATTTATTTCAATACAATACATATTTTATTTGTTTCAATTATGAGTATGAGTGGCTAAGCAAATCGTTCTTAGTAGAGGCGTTTAAAGCATGAGTATAAGCTTGCATGAGACCTAATTGATCTTATTACTCTTTGATTTTGCATTTGATTAATCTCGCAATAATCTTAACATGTTTTTTGATTGATTTTAGATCTGGCCAGTCTAGGCTTAATTAGATTATGCAACAATCATTCCTCTTAGCCATGGATTATTGACCAAGAGGATCGAAGTAGACACCTACTCGCTATCGGAACATCCACGAAACAGTAGGGGGAAAGGTTAATTAGGTTTAGTCCCGACTGACGCCCGAGGATACTAGGTCTAGAGTTGTCTTCCACCAATCGAACATCAGCCAATCTAGTAAACCCTTTAACCAGCAAGGTGCTAGTTGGTTAGGCATCATCTCTAAGGGTACCTGAGGTGGTGGTGATACAGGAGGGAAGTAGGGGTTCGATTGTGCTATTGATGCGGTTTTTACCATTAGTTTTCCTATGATTCGATTGATATGCTGCTGTCATCAGCAGGTATTTTACCTTTAATCGCAGGAAACACAATTAGAGCAGATTGGAGCTGATTCGGAGTATTTTGGACCAATTAGGACAACTTTGGAGCAAGGATCATCTTGACCATGGAACCAGTACAACTCTCTTGATCAAGACAGCATCGCCTTGATCAAGCATCTCCAAAGATCATCTTTCAAGCAAATTACGGATTTCTCGCCGGCAGTCAATCTCATCCTGCCCCGCCAATGGGCAAAATTCAAGGGCGTATCCAGCTGATTTGTCTCCGCTTATTTTGTAGAGAAGAAGAGAGTTATTTTCAAAACAATCTTTTATATTTTCCTTCCCTAATCGTTTAGCGAGATTTTAGGAAGAGAGGACTATTTATACTCTTCCTAGGGTTTCATCAAAGAGAGGGGGAGATCATAGAATTTTAGAAGGAACAGCACTGTACTTTCGCTCTGTTCACTACATACTTGCTCCTCCGGAAATAAAGGATTTTTCATCATTTTCAATATGTCTATTGTGTTTTCTATTCCATATATGAGTAGCTAATTTCATTCATTCTTGGTGGAGGTATATAAGGCATGAGTATGAGTATCGCATGAGACCAAGTTGATCTTCACTAATCTTTGATTTGTATTTAATAGATTCTCGTGCTTAATCTTTGTGTCTCTGTCCAGTTGGAACCTATAAAAATAAATGAAATGGCCTTTCCGACCTATCCTTTAGAATCAGACTAGAAAAGAGTTCAAAAGCTTCCCTCAAGGGAATCCTGATCTACTTATAGATTTGAGGGTCTTTGGTTAGCTTCCTTTAGCTGTTTTGTGCCATAGAGTCTCCGTAGGTTAGACCGCTTCTTCCGGTTTTCGACTCCTCAGATTAAGGTTGGTATTGCAAAATAGTTTTCTTCCTGAGTGTCACGTAATCGTCAGATTGACAAGTGGAGGCTTATGCCTCGCAATCAGGTCTTAACCTTGCTGGGCCTGCTCTATTGGTATCCCAGGAGACTCAATACTGGCTTTCTGGTTGTGTAAGCAGTATTTCCCTAGCCTCTTTCTTGCTTTGTACCTCTTCGACTTGGTATAAAGTAAATGATCCCGGGGGCAAGAAAAGGAAAAGGTTTTGATTCCTAAGGACGATAGGAAAAGTCTGAGCTGAAAGATTGAATCACACCAGGTAAGATAGGCAGGTGCTTAGAAGGTTTCTCCAAACGTATGAACCCAAAGAAAGAAGAAGGAAGCTAGCTCGTAAGCGACAAGGAAGAAGGGAAGGCTAAGAGGAAGACATAGAATGCCACCTGTTATTATACAATTTCTCGCTTGTTTAGTAAAGAACTTTGTCCTGTAGCCAGAGAAGACGGAAGAATAAAAACTAGCATTCCTCAAAGCAGTCAACTTACTCGTTCCCAAGCCAATGATATCTTCCTTGACCAAGGACGCGGAACCATTCATACCAAAACATCTTGACCAAGGAAAACAGCCTTTGCCACGCGTCGATCAAAACCCTTGTAGCCAAGAATTCTCACCAGAAAAACCCCCACTACCCCCTCAATACTCAAACTCTTCGACTTCTCCATCCCAAACACATGTTCACAATCACCACCATCACCATATCCCACAATCACCAGAGAAAATGGCACCACCAAGAAGATACATTCCATTCACCATCTCTACAAACCCAACCAACAGAGCAAGCTGGCAGGCTAGAGACGAACAGGTCCCTCAAAACCCTAACCAGAATCCTACCAACCACAATGTTCCTAGGCCTCACCCCATGGCCTCATAAGAACCACCACCACTTTCAATCACTCACCAGCATACCAACAGATCCCATTACTCCGCCACCGACATCAGCCACGATGCAGCCAATCTCCAAGCAGCTGGTGACGCTGAGTTTGCTAGTTACATAAGAGCAAGCCAGGACCTCCTACACTCAGCTACTGAGAACTACCCCTCTCGCCCTAACCAAGAGAGGAGGATGAAAGCCAGGCATGGACCGCCTCCCCCGATGAGCCGGCTAGTACCACCCACCATCACAGCCGCAACAGAAGTTGCGGGTCCCTCTTCTGATCACTTCAAAAGAGCAGGGAAAGCACCCATGGAAACAGTACCTACTCAATCACCATCGCTCAACATTATCACCGTAGCACAAACAAAGCTGAATGACATCAAGCTTCCTTCCTTCCGCACCATCTGCGACAAAGGCCACCTCGATTTTGGAAAGGTATGGCAGTAGAACCAACTTGGATTTCTTATTCACCACGGGTTAGTCGTTCCTTTCGTTATGCTTGATGACCAATTGATGCACCAATTTGGGTTGTATCAAAGAATGAGAGACATGGTAGCAGCGATAGGATGGACACCTATCTTTTTCCCAACTGATCCGGCATATTTTGAGTTGATGCTAGAATTTTATGCTTCATTCCGTATTGATGAATTGGCATATGGTGCCGAGCCAGACATCCGCCCCAACGTTTACAACCACACAATCAAATTTCCCTTATGTGAGCACAACCACAAGCTCAGTATGTATGAATTTGAAGAACTTCTTGGCTTCCACCAATGAGGGAAAGATGAACCATCTTGGTACCGCTTCTCTGCTTATGAGATACCAAGTGATTGGTCAGCTACTGCAGCTTTGAGGGAACTCACTTGCGACCCTTTCGCCACCTTCATCTCTCCAGCAAAAGCTTCAAAGCTTTGTGACCCTACACTCAGAATGCTCCAGCGCATCCTTGCCGTGAACGTCTTCGGCAAAGTTCAGAATTCTGGGAGGGTGAGTAGAGAAGAGCTCTACATTCTCCACTGTTTGCACAATGGCACCAAAATCAGCCCGGGCCATTGATTTGCTGATTGCACTGTTCAGCAGGAAAGTAGAATAATCCTCGGTCCAGTCATTACCATGATAGCAGAAAGGACTGGCCGATTGAATACCTCACACCTCACTGGTTTCGATGCCTACAGAATGCTCAATCTTCGAGGCTTGGACCAGATGGGTTTCTTCTCTGTCATCAACAAGTGATCACCTACACCACTAGCACTACACCAGCAAGCAACAAAATCTTCAATGGAAATTTCCTAAATGCCAGCATTGCGCCCCTCCAGCCGATATTCACAGAAGAAGGCGAAATCGCCTTGACCAAGGCCACATGACTGGACCAAACCAATGGCCAATTGTTCACTCTTCCTATCAGCAGCAATCCGACACTACCCTGTTCCCAACTATGGCCCTCATCTGCCAACAGACATAGCTTGCACTCAAAGATGGAGTCGACGCCCTGCTTAACGTCCACTACCGCATCAGCATTGTTCAGGATTCCACCCGCTATCATGACCCCCAACCACATCGGAGGTCAGACTCTAAGGAGTCTGACTAATTACCCCCAGGTCGTTTCTTTTATTTTTTTAGTCTGTACATATTGTCCTTTATTTTCCCTTATTTTATTTTCGTTGTCGTCCCTTCACACAATAAGGACAATGTGTCCTTTAAGTGTGGAGAGGTGTTTTGTGTCTCTGTCTTGCATGATCTATGTGATTTTGAGTGTTTTTGTTTTCTTGCATTAATTTTTCATTTTCTAGAGAGTTGCATGCCTTTTTATTTTTATTTTTTCTGTGTGTTTTTAGGATGCATGATCTATGTTTTGCTGTGTTTTTCAAAAATCAGAATTTAACAAGCTCTAGACATAAAACTCATCACATAAAAAACAAAGGCACTTGATTGAACAAGTCCCTGTTTTAGTACTAAGGCAAAATAATTGGCATAACATTCCCAATACCTGCAAGATTACGTATTCATGGTAATCTTTAAACTCACTACATTTGTATAGTGCCATGATGCTTATGCTTTACCATGACTTTTTATTCAGGAACACCAAAATAAAATATTTTCCTCATTGAAAGCAAACTGCTCCCGATCCTGACACATTTAGCTTTCAGCTTTTAAACATTGGCACTGTTGTTGTAAAAGTTTCCAAGGTTCTGCTTGACTACTTGTGGTATTAAAAGTCATTGCTCTGGTAAAAAGATCAATGTACAAATGAAAAATATGATAATCAAAGCAATCTGTCCCAGGTTTCTTCCTCCATTTGAGTGAGAAACTAAGGAAACTCTAAGTCACCTGTCTTGGTTTTCTTGCCTAAAGGAAGCGGGAAAATCCAAGAAACTTTTAGATCCCCTAGATGTTCTTGCCTCAGCAAGTGGGAACATTAGGAAAAGGATCGCCCAAAGAGAAAAAAATAATAATAATAATAATAAAAAGTTGCAATAAGGTGAAAGAGTTGGTAGTCAAGCAGAGGAAGGAAAAGTAAAGATTTGATATGGTGTGCCTATTAATGTTTAAGCTTGTAAGTTTATACATATGTTCAGGGGGCTAGTCTGTTTTTCAAAAATTTGTTTTGTTCCTTGGCATGAATTCTAATTAAGCGCTCGATTATGGTACTATCCAAAAATAGTGAGTTTGGGGTCTTGGTTAGGGCTTGATACTAGGGGAGGGAGCTGTTAACTGAAGTGTTAGAGGATTCATTTTGATGAGAGGGATGACTGGAAACTTGTTGAATTTTGATTTTAACTGTGTGTTTTAATTTGTCTGTCTTAGTTTATATTTGTATGCTTGGGGACAAGCATAGTTTAAGTGTGGGGATCTTGATTGAGCCAAATTATAACAATATTTACTATCTATTTCTCTGCCCTTTTAGAATGATATACTATTGATTTTAGTGGTTTTCATCCTAATTCCGCAGAAAGTACCTTTTGGAGCTTGATCAAGAGAAAGTAGCGAAAGAGGAGCATTTCAGGAACAATTCGCACAACTATTGGAATAAAGAGCCAAGAGCTTGCAAAGAAGCCAATTTTATGACCTCCCTTGACTAAGGAACCTTTCCTTGGCCAAGCCTCCGGTCCGAAGAGGAAAATAACTTAGGACGACGATCTCGGCAGTCAAGCTAGTCATGCCCCGCTGTTCAACGATATTCATGGACGTGTCCAACGATGATTATCTTCATATTCGAGCATCCTTCTGCGAGGAGAAGATCTATCATTTAATTAAAATACAATTTCAGTTTTATTGGGATTTTGTTTCCCTTTAGATATTTTCCCTTTTTATTTGCCTTGATTCTAGGGGAGCTGGACTATTTAAGTCTCTTCCTATGGTTAAAGGTCGAAGGAGGAGGGCATAGACTTACCATTGCTTGTCTCGCATCAATTCTATTCTTTCATACTCTTGCTCTTCCGGCGACGGAAGATTAATAATAATTTCTATTCATAGTTTATATCGTTTTCAACTATGAGTATGCATAGCTAAATCCCTTACTCTTAGTAGAGGTGTTTAGACATGAGTATGAGTTTTCTTGAGACCTAATCGTGCTTATGATTGCATCTCATGACTCATAGTCGTTAACCTCTCTTGTCCCAATTCCAACAATCCACTCCCGTCTTGGTCAAGGATATCTTCTTCCTTGGTCAAGGCCATTTAAACGCTTTGTTTACTTTTGCTTCTTTCACAACCAACACCCCACTCATGCTGATTGCTCAATTACAACTGAACACAATTATTTGTCCCTTATTCTCTGTGGATCGATCCTCTTACCACTATACTCAAATCCCTTTTTGAGTCTAGTAATAAGTTGACTATAAATTTAACTCTTGATTTGCGCCTTGCGACGGGTGCGCATCAAGGGCTGGCAGGTGGATTTCTTGCGAGTCGAGTCCTTGATGCCAGTCAAGTACTTGGTGTGCTAGAAGGTGTGATGTTTTCTAGGGTTTGTTAGGGACAAACGCAACTTATTCATTGATTGAAAGATTGGGATTGTTGATTTCCGTGCATCAAGCCTATAAAAGAACTAGATCGTCATTGAGCGCATCCTAGCATAGCCAGGATCGTATCAACAGGTACTGAGGGCTCTAGTGGAGGTGCAGGGACCAGAGGATCACAACGAGGTGGGTCTCCCATAACCGAGAGATCAGGAGACTGAATCACAACAATATCTGCAGGTGGATTCTCAGAAGTACCTAAAGAAGTAGCCTGGTCCAAAGTAGTATCTCTAGAAGACTGCTCAAAGATACTAGAAGAGATCGTGGGATAGACAAGCCAGTTATCATCACCATCATCATCTTTATCCTATTGGGTGAGAGTAGGATGAGATGAGAAGAACGGTATTTGTTCAACATCAATGGACATTAGATACTTCTGAAGGTCTGGAGAGTAGCATCGGTACCCCTTCTGAAGTCGAGAATACCCCAAGAAGACACACTTTAAAGCCTTAGGATCCAACTTTGTGATGTGAGGACGAACATCACGAACATAGCAGGTGCTACCAAAAATCTTCGGCTCAATGGGAAATATTAGTTGACATAGAGCAAGTAGTACTGTATATGGAATACCATTATCTAGAACTGCAGAAGGATCCGATTATTTAAGAAACATGCTGTAGAAACAGCGTCAGCCAAAAATTGCTTAGGAACCTTGTTCTTAAATAAGAGAGCACGAGCAGTTTCCAAAAGGTGTCTGTTCTTTCTCTCTGCCACACCATTTTGAGTTGGGGTATCAACACAAGAAGACCGATGCAAGATACCATGCTGAGTCATATACTTCTGAAAGGATTCTGACATGTATTCCTTAGCATTATCACTCCTAAGAATGCGGACATACATACCAAACTGAGTCTTAATTTCAGTACAAAAGGCACAAAAATGAGAAAATACCTAAGAGCGGCTCTTCATAAAATATATCCAAGTCATTCTAGAGTAATCATGCACAAATATGATAAAATATCAAAATCTTGGCTTAGAGGTTACAGAGCATGGACCCCAAACATCAGAATGAACTAATTTAAACGCTGAATCTGCACATTTATTAGTCCATGGACCCAAAGAAGTGCGACGGTGCTTCGTAAAATGACAAGACTCACAATCAAGAGAAGTAGCAGATTTGAATTGTGGACACATTTACCTGAGATGCTACGTACACTGATGTCCCAAACGACAGTGAGCATCAAACAAAGAGGTAGCACTAAAACAGGCAACTGGCTTTAGGACCCATGGATCAAGAATATAGAGACCACCAGATACATGTCCTCTGCCAATGACTTGTTTTGTCATAAGATCTTGAAATAAATAGTAATCAGGGAAGAAAGAGATGAAGCAATTCAAGTCTTTGGTTAGCTTGCTCACAGACATCAAATTAAATGTCAACTCTGGTAGACTAAGCACAGATGACATGGTAATAGCAGATGTAGGCTTGACAGTACCGGACCCCACAACATTACGAGTGGTGCCATCTGCAATAGTGACAGGTGTTGGTGTTGTGAGTTTCTTGATGCTCGAGAAGACATTAGGGCTACCTGTCATGTGGTCATTCACACTAGAATCAACAACCCATTGGTTGGAAGCAGTAACAAGGCCGGTTTTACCTGTCTCAGCTAAACCAGTACTAGAGGTTGCCTTCACCCATTCCAGATACTGAGAGAATTTAGCAAACTCATTTGCAGAGATAGTTACAATCTTTCCCGAGGAGGAACAAGATACCCTGACAGGATTGGCAGAGTTCATCCTTAGATTGTGATACTGCAGTCTCCTACAAAACCGCTTTGTATGGCCAAGCTCCTTACAGTAATAACAAATCACACCCCTCAAGTCATCATTCTTACTGTTAGCTTTGTAATTCTTCCTCTGCCTTCCAGTCATATTTGATTAACACAATGATAATTTATCACAACAATTAGCCAATCAAAATTCTCATAAAATCAACCAAATAAGCAACTAACACAGTAAGAAATTAATATCCCAGCAGTCAGACGCTCTAAAATTAAACCAACCTGAGTTTTAGAGCGCAAACCAGCAAACCAGTCAATCCAAGCAGCAAACCAGCCAACAAAGCAAAAAACCAACCAACTCAGCAGCAAACTAGCCAACCAGACTAGCAAACCAATCAACCCAGCAGCAAACCAGCAAAGATAACAAACCCAACAGCAAACCAGCCAACCCGAGGGGAATTTCGAAATTCTAAAAGAACGAACAACAAACGTCGTCGAAATACCAAGACGACCCCAGATTTCTGCCGGAAATGACAAGGTGAGAAAAACCCAATTGACGGTGGTGTCGCCGGTGGCCGGACACCCCTCACTCGCCGGCGCGTGAAGTAGCGCAGCGGAAGCTTCAGCCACGTGTGGCGGCGCGTCGCTGGTCGGAACACCTTTGTTCCACTTGCTTCTGACTCGAATCATTCTTTCGCTCCTTTCTGTGGGGGCGGTGAGAATAGCCCACGTCGAGAAGTCAGTCCTTCGAGCAGAGACAACAAAGGTCGGACGAGAGCTTAATTTTGCTCCGCTACCATGTTATTTAGCAAATGAAGAAAATGTTCCTTACCTAATACAATGGGTATACACACCTATATATACTCTATACGCACTACTCTAGTTATATCAATACACATACATGTATAAATACCTATACATTCTAACAGTAGTTAAGGATATACAAACACATCTCAGACACCAATCAAACCACAAAGACATACAAGCAATACTCCACTATGCAGCCACAAGATCTAAAGATAGTTTCAAGGAGGAAGAGAAACCTAATATGCATTTGTTGGTTGATAAGCCTAACAATATAGGAGGAAATTCTCCCGCGACTCCAAAAGGCTAGTGATACGATCCTAGTTGCCTAGGGTTTGCTTGAATTGACGATCGTTGTTGTAAGGTTCGAAGTTGCACAGAAATATAACTCAATCTCTTCTCTTCGATATAAGGAACGCTAGGAATCCACCTAACTCCGCCAATCTCCAAGTCGA
>NBIL01152442.1:0-10580 GCA_002752925.1 Viola pubescens var. scabriuscula | reverse complement strand
TTCTAGAGAGGGCCTAGAAGGTGGATGTTCTAGAAAGGTTCTAGAACCCTTAATCTCCACCATTAGATCAAGTGAATCCTAGCCGTCCATTGTGGGGGTCTTTGTGTATAAATAGGTGTAGCCATTCATTTGTACATTCAGCCAAGAATTAGCAAGTCTTGTAGGGTCAAGCTCTTGTAATCTCTTGTGTGCAATATAGCATTCTTCTCCCAAGCGTTCCTGTGTGTTTTCCTTTCAAAGTTCTTCTTGTGCTAACATTCTTTCAAGCTTTGTTCTTTTGTGGTTAGGCTGACTTAGCAAGCCAAGGGTGAGCTAGCTAGGTGTCGCACGGGTCAATCGCTACGCAAAATACTTATTACACAACATGGGCTTAAAGCCCAAAAATTAGAATTTTAGCATTTTCATTCCAATCGTTAGCCACTACCCAAAATTGGTCAAAATTCCTTCAAAAAATTGTTTTCGGCCTGATTTCATCCAAAATATTTTTCCATGGCGTCATGACGCTAAGCACTGCTTCCAACATCATCAAAATGGCCAAAAAGCGTGGGATGGTTGGGGATGGCCTCACCTTTGCTTTGCGTGATTGGTCCCGGTAATGGAATGTTCGAAGGTGGTGCATCTAGGATCGCATCAGGTCCTGAAGAGCAAAGATAGAAAAATGGGCAAAAAAGAGTCATTTCTGGGAAGAATGGAGCGAACACCTTTCTTGGCTAGTCTCTTGACCAAAAGAAGCCGTCTTAGCTGGTAGAGAATCCCGTCCTTCCGACCGATACTTGAAGAAGAAGTCTAATGCAATTGCGATTGTTAGTTTATCCACAGAAGAGTTAGAGTTGCGTCCTCCCTTCTTTATTCCAACTTTGTAGACTTCGAATCGGAGAGGAAGAGTGATCAAATACAATTATAGTTTAATTAGGATTTATTTATTTATTTATTTTTAGAGATATTATTAAGGGAGGAAACTATATATAGTCTCCTTAGGGTTTTGAGAAAGGGGTTTTCATCGCTTCTCTTAGTTTTTTTCTTTCTGTTCTCGAATTCTAAAACTTTGCTCCTTTGTTTCTTCATATAAACGGGGGATTTTTATAATCTATTACTTCTTTTATTTTCTTCAAACATGAGTATGAGTTGCTAAATACATCTTTTCTAGTAGAAGCATTTAAAGCATGAGCATGAGTATGCATGAGATCTAATTGTTCTTTATTAATCTTTAAATCTGCATTTAATTGATCTCCAAAATAATTGTATTACGTTTCCTTTTGATTTTAGATTTGGCTAGTCTAAAGTTAATTTGATTCCCACAAGTGTCATTCTTCTTAGTTACGGCAACCCTTCTTGGGCCATTTACGGACCAAGAGGATCGAAGTAAATAGCTAGCCCTAAGAACCTAGTGGGAAAGGTTAAACTGATTTAGTCCCGATTGACAACCGAGGATCCTAGGTTTGGAGTTGTCTTCCTCTAATCAATCATCAATCAATTTTAGTAAACCCTTTAACCAGCAAGGTGCTAGTTGATTAGGAATCATCTCTAAGCACACCTGAGGTGGTTTTGATACAAGAGGGAAGCAGGGGTCATAAGTGTACCTTGATCCTATAGCAACTATGTAGATTAAAGATGAATACCTCTACATCGATGATTGTTGCTCATGTACCTTAGCTTGTTAAGCTTCTACTAGGAAATTTTTCTCTGATTGTTTCGCTCTTGATCTGTCTCTTGACCAAGAATTATATTCTTGGCTTGGAAGTTTTACTTTCTCTATTTTCTTTTCAGTCTTTAGTTTTAAACAAAATCCCCCCAATTTCACCTAAGTGTTTGTCTTTACAAACATTCACGAAAATCATACCGTTACTCTCTATGGACGAACCTCTTACTTGCTATTTATAATTAATCTTGTACTTAGTAGTGAGTTGTATTTATTAATTATTTTTTACGGAGTCGATGCCCATTAAGTAGACGCTAGTTTTTTCTAGATTGACTCTTCACAGAATTCATCCAAGACTATCCTTAAATCCTCTACTTGCCTCGTATGAACTTCTGCGAGCAACACTAAATCATCCGCGAATAATAAATGAGAGAGGATAGGCCCATTTCTTAAGAGGAAAATACGCTTCCAGCATCCCCGACCAACCGAATCGAGAATTCTATGAGCTAGATGCTCCATGCAAAGAACGAAGAGATACAACGACAATGGAAAACCTTGTCTCAAGCCTCTTGATGGTTGGAATGCCTTTGTTTGCACACTATTCCAATGAATTTGCATAGATGAAGAAGAGACACGCTGTGTGATGGCTGCAACTAAGGAAGGAGGAAAGTGTGCCTCGAGAAGAGTTATCTCTTAAGAAGTTCCAACTAATCCTGTCATACGCTTCCTCCGACCTTTCTTTGTTCGCATAGTATGGATGACCTCTTGAGCAATCATAATGTTCTCTGTGATATGCCTCCCAAGAACAAAGCTAGTTTGAGTCAGCCCCACAAGTAGCTACATCACACCTTACCTATTAGCAATAACCTTAGTCACGATTTTATACGTCACAGTGCAAAGAGAGATGCCTAAAATCAAAAATACACTTCAGGTTGGCAATTTTAGAAATCAAGCATATCGTGGTAGCACCATTCCTAGCATGATCACCCCCTCCAAGGATTCTCTGAATCTCCGCACAAAAATCACCTCCATTCACTAACCACTAATTTTGAAAAACACCCGCATGGAGCCCATCAATCCCGGGCGACTTCCAAGGCTTCATATTAAAGAGAGTCGAACGAAATCAGTGTCTGTAAAAGGAGAATATAAACTTTTTATCAAAGACTCCCCCAATTGAGGGAACTGATTGTGGATATGGAATTGAGGACGAGTTATATTATCCTCAAAGTACAATTTGCTAATAAAATCCCTTGCTAGAGAGCATAAAGTATCCTGATTGTTCACCCAATCCATATTGTCATCTCGCAACATCTCTATTCTATTGCGTTTGCGGCGATGAATTGCTTTAAGATGAAAGTATGAGGTATTGCGGTCTCCCCCAACTACCTCTTCGCTTCTAGCCTTTTGAATCTAGGTGAGCTCCTCCTAGTTAAAGAGTCTAATCAAGCGGCTGCTGTAACTTGATCTCAAGCTTGCGCATACTTTGGGTGAATCTCTTACACCCTTTGGAAACCACTTAGACGAGCTAAAAAGATATTCTTCCTACGAAAGATATTATCGAAAACATCTGAGTTCCAATGCTTCAGTTTCAAAGTAAACTCTGAGATAGAAGACATAAAATCAGGATTATGGGGCCAAGCCTACTGCACAAAGGTGTTGCACTCATTGTGCGTGAGCCTAGCATAGAGAAATCGAAATGGGTGGTCCACTTGCGGCAGAGTGAAACTATAAGAAATTGAAGATGTAGAGGAAGGTTATCAGAATGTAATCTATTGGCTGAATTAATCAGCTAGAACCTTACTCAATACACATAATAACACAACAATAATCAAGAGAAATGAATCTGAAAATTTTGCAGCAATAAGCATAAGGAGGGAAAGGCTTTTTCTCTATAACACTCTTGTGTTTTCTATTACTTTTCTCTTTATGTCTTTCCAGCAACAGCACACACACTATTTAATACATAGTTAACCCAAGTTACATCTTATCTTTAACTATTCAATTACCACCACAAAAAGTTAACACAAGTTACTTTAGCTTAACTAAAATTAACTACCCAAAATATCAACTAAACCCAACTTAATTTAACTTAACCCATCTGCACATTAGTAACTACATTTTCCCCCTTAATGTGCTGGTTTTCAATTTCTAATGATGCTCTAAATTGCTTGAACTTCTCCTTGGGCAATTCTTTGGTGCAAATGTTCGGCACTTGTTTGTTTGACTTGCAAAACTCCAGCTGAACTTGTCCTTCCTCTATTGCTTCTCGAATGAAATGATGCTTTATGGAAATGTGCTTGGCTCGACTGTGATAAACTGGATTCTTTGCCATCGCACTGGCTGATTTGCTATCACAAAAGATTGTGGTAGCTTCTGCTTGCTTCTCTCCTACATCTTCCACAATTCTCCTCAACCAAATAGCTTGAGAAGTAGTCAAACCAGCTGAAATATATTCAGCTTCAATAGAAGATTGCACAACCGATTGTTGCTTCTTCAAACTCAATGAGAACGCACCAGCACCAAATGAAAAAGCATACCCCGAAGTGCTTTTCATGTCATCCACACATCCAGTCCAATCACTATCATAAAATCCAATCAACTTCAATTCATTCTTTCTTCCATACTTGATGTCATATCCAATTGTGCCTTGAACATACCTCAACACCCTTTTAGCTACTCCGAAATGGATTTGACTTGGAGAATTCATAAACCTCGACAACAAACTAGAAGCATACATGATATCCGACCTTGTTACGGTGAGATACAAGATATTTCCTACCAAGCTTCTATACATCATCGCATTCATCTTCTTTTCTCCATCTTCCTTCTTTAACTTCTCATTCACAACCAATGGTGTATCAATTGGTTTGCACCCAAACATTTTGAATTTTTTCAGCACTTTCTCTGCATATTTCTTTTGACAAATGAACACACCATCATCACCTTAATTAATCTTCATGCCAAGAAAGTTATGCAACAAGCTCATGTCACTCATCTCATATCTCTTCATCATGTTTTCTTTGAATTCTCAAATATTTTTGCTGTAAAATAACCTTTTTTAGCCTATAAACATTCTCTTCTTCACCTTCTACCACAAAGCCATGAGGCTGCTCTAAATAAACTTTCTCCCTCAAGTCACTATTTAGGAAGGCTGACTTCACATCAAGTTGGTACAACAACCAACCTTTATTTGCTACTAACGCAATAAGAGCTCTAATGGTGTCTAAGCGAGCTACGGGGGCAAACGTCTCCTCAACTTTGGGTTGTTGCGAATAGCCTTTTGCAACCAGCCTTGCTTTGTTCCTTTAGTAGGAACCATCAGCATTGCATTCTACTTTAAAAATCCACTTTACCTGATCACTTCCTTATCTTTTGGCTTCTCAACCAACTCCCAAGTCTTATTCTTCTCAATGACACCAATTTCCTCTTACATTGTTGTCCTCCATGCCTCCTCTTTTACTGCTTCTTCGAAACTTTCTGGCTCAAGAATACACATGTTGCAACTAGCATAAACATCACTCAAACTTTTCATCTTCTTCATAGCTTCATCCTCATCATCATTTTCTTCACTATTCTGACTTATTTGCACAATTATAGGCTTCAACACTAACTTCTCTCCATCGTTGCTCCTAACTCCAAACTGCATTTTCATCAACAATTACGTCGCGACTGATTATCACTTTGTTGGTCTTTAAATTTTACAACCTATAGCCCTTTGACATTTGTTATAGCCAACAAGAGTGCACTTCTCGCTTGTTTCGTCAAGCTTTCTTCTTTTCTTCTTTGGCACTTGAGCATAACACAAGCTCCCAAACACCCGCAAATGGTTCTCGGATGGCTTCCTTTGACTCTATGCTTCAAATGGTGTTTTGTTGGACAAGGCTTTTGTTGGCAAATGATTCAACAAGTACACTGCTGTATCGATAGCTTCTACCTATAATATTTTAGCAAGCCTTTGTCATGCAACATGGACTTTGCCATCTCCATCGTTGTTTGGTTCTTCCGTTCAGCAACTCTATTTTATTGTGGAGTGTAGGCTACTGTCCGCTGCCTCTCTACACCGTCTTCTTCATAAAACCTGTCAAACTCTCTTGAAGTATACTTTTCCCCCCCTGTCACTTCTTAAAACTTTAATAAAACAACCACTTTGTTTCTCAATAAGGAATTTGAATTTCTTGAATATGCCAAACAAATCAGATTTTTGCCTCAGAAAATACACCCATTGATTGAGTTTTTATCGTAGTGATTTTACCCCTTGTTTCCGTGCATTTTCGAATGGTAATTCTATTGATTTCAGTATGAATTCTATGATTACGGTAGGAAGCAAATCTGGAGAGAAAGTAAGCAAAGAGGGGCAGAAAAGAGCAAAAATCTAGGCAGAATATAGCAGACACCTTTCTTCAAAATTTGACAGGACCTCGGAGCATCGTTAAATTCCTCGATCGTCAAATATAAAATTTATATCAATTTACTACTAAAAATAAGTAAATGTAGTTAGTGGTAAAATGTTTGTTCCACAAGGAAAAGGGGGCTAATTTGTGTGAATAATTGAAATTGATAAAAGAGGGGGATTGTTTTAAAAGTAAATGCGAGAAAGCAACTAAAACAGCCTTGACCAAGGAAGAAGATTTCCTTGATCAAGACAGCAGATTGATGGGGGTGTGAAAATAGATTTGGACAAACTCTTAGTAAAGGCTAAACGATCATGAGATATGAGCTGGAATCATCGACACAAGAATATTCATTTGGAAATTACAGAGTTGTTATAGGATTGAGAACCACTTAATCCCTACCTTCCCTCCTTCATCAACATCACCCAAGGGCGAATGCGCGTAGGTTTAAGGGTTACCAGTGATGCTTTACCAGTCCARCACCTTGCTGGTTAAAGGGTTTACGGGACTGGCAGATAATCGAATAGGGGAAGACAACTCCAGACTAGTTTCCACGGGCGTCAGTCGGGTTTGGTTCTAATTAACCTCACCCCCTACCGTTCACAATCGCCTGCAATTGCGTAGGAGTCTACTTTGATCCCTTTGGTCGATAATCCACAACCAAAGGAAATGACAATAGCGCGATCCGTCAAGTCATAGATTAGCTACTTCTAAAACCAAACGGTCAACACATAAGAGAAAGCTTGAGATCGACTAAATGCAATTATCCAGATTAATAAGAACAATTAGGCCTCAAGCAAACTCATACTCATGCCTCAATGCCTCTACTAAGAACGAAAACTTAGCTACGCATACTCATAATAAAAAGTAAAATAAAACTATTTATTGAATTGATAAAAATCCTCCGTCACCGGAGGAGCAAGGTTTAAGAAAAGCTAAAATAGAACGGCGGATTCAAAACTCAAAGATGTTCCACCCCTCATCAACAAACCCTAGGAAGAGTATAAATAGTCCTCTCTTCCTAGAAATTAGCTGAAGTGATAAAGATAAAACAGGAAATAAAATCCCAATCAATTGTATGTGAATGTATTTAATTACTCTGCTCCTCCTAGAAGAACTTCAAAAAAGGAAACAAAATATATGACTTCAATTTGCAATCTGCTCGAAGGATCTCTTCGCTGGCAAGGGATTGATCAAGACAGATTTGTCTTGATCAAGAGAAGTAATCTCGGGTTCTTGGTTGATAGCTGCTCCTTTGGTCAAGATTGTCCAGAATGCTCCACTTTCGCTCTCCTTTTGCTCCATTCTTCTCCATTGATCCCAAATGTGTTTCCTACAATAATTAAGAGAATATCTACTAGAAATAGTAGAATACCTGTCAAATAGATAGGAAAACTGGTGGTAAAAACCACTACAATTAAGCTCAATCAGAAACCCAAATTGGAAATTGAATCATGTAATGGTTCACTGTAGAATGCCTTGCTTGAAGACCATTCATTGTATGGGATCATTCTCACCAAACTTCGGGCATGGAAAGCATTCAGTAGGATTGGTTGATGACTGATGCTAGAAAAGTTAAGTCTAAGACTATAAACAAATGCGCTGCTTGGGAGGCAACCCATATTTTTACTTTATTTTGTTTTGTTTTGAATAAAGCATGACCTCTCCTTGGAATCTATCTCTTCCAGAAGTTCAACTCTGCCTTTCCCTATGATGAAGCTCCACCACCTTTTTGTTAATGACCTTGCCCCAGGTTGTTTCTTTTTCTTTTCTTTTCTTTTTTTTTTCTATTTTTCTATTTTTCTGTTTTTGTGTTTTTCTTCTCTTGCACATTGAGGGCAATGTGTTCGATAAGTATGGGGGGGGGAGGATTTGTGTGTTTTGTGTGTTTTTTATAGTTTTGCACGTGTTAACTAATTTTTCCAGTTTTAGGTTTAGTTTTAAATTTTTGTATAATTTTTCCTTTTTGATTTTTGAGTGTTTCTAGGTAGTTATGCATGACTATGTGTTTTGTTTTCAAATCAGACCCTATAATTTTAAGTTCAGTCATACGTTTCACCATTAGAAATACAATTTGACACTTGTCTCACCAAATCCATGCTCTAGTACCAAGGGAGTGAATGAGCTTAACATGATCCATGGTTAAAAGGCATATAACCTAATGCACTTAGAACATTGCTCATCCTTTTATTCTCATGTCCACCTAGCTTAGAGTTTGAATTGTAATTGTAGATACAAACATCACTGTTTTGCCTTGGATATTTTTGACTACTTGGTCTTCAATCCAGTTGCATTCAATTCTGCCATATGAACATGCTTTGTGCTAAAAAGAAATTTTTTCATGACAACATAGAAAAAGAAAAGGAAAAATGAAAGTTCTAGGAGTTGGTGTGCCCAAAAAGAACAAACACTGCTCTAAAAAGAAAACAAAATCTGTCTGCAAAGCAAAAAGAAAAACAAACAAAATATTGGCAGTGGCCTAAGGCCAAAGAAAATTTGAAAACTTGAATAATTTCTGCCATGATTGGAAATTGCAGTTGAGTTCAGATGGCCTATTTTATATGCATACTTGTATGAAAACTAGCAATTTTACATGTTCAAGCCTTCACAATGGTGTTTGTTCCTTCAATTATGGCTTTAAATGCATAGCTATATGTCATGATGCTATTTGGATGAGGTATGTTTAGAGTATTGATTGGTCCTTGATAGTCTAGCATGGATTTGGTGATTGAAGTGTTTAGGTAATTCTAATGGTGATATACATAATTGAATGAAAGATTCTGGATTTTCTAATTTTTGTGTTTATTTGTTTGTTTTTGTGATGGAAATGCTTGAGGGCAAGCATTAGCTTAAGTGTGGGGGGGTTTGATTGAGTCTTTATCGTAGTGATTTTACCCCTTGTTTCTGTGCATTTTCGAATGGTAATTCTATTGATTTCAGTATGAATTCCATGATTACTACATGAAGTAAATCTGGAGAGGAAGTAAGCAAAGAGGGGCAGAAAAGAGCAAAAATCTGGGCAGAATGGAGCAGACACCTTTCTTGGCCAATACCAGTTTCATGGCCAAGACGATCCTTTTTTGCTGGCAGAAGATTTCGGGCGATTCTTGAAGAAGACTCCTACAGCGATTACGATTGTCGATCTTATCTAAAGAAGAGTTAGGATGGCATCCTACCTCCTTTATCTCATTTTTGTAGTCTTCTAATAGGAGAGGAAAAGTGATTAAGTACAATTAGAGTTTAATTAGGATTTATTTATTTATTTCCTTTTAGAGATATTTTTGGGAGAGGAAACTCTATATATAGCCTCCTTAGGGTTTTAGAGAGGAGGAGACACACAGACAGCCGTTCAGACAGCAGCCGCTCTTCTTCTCTTTTCTCTCGTTTGGAACTTGTTTTCTCCTATCATCTTATATTCAAATCATTTTATTATTTTCTTTATTTTTCTTGTCTTTCCCTAACTAATCTTTCTTGTTCTTAGTATAGGCGTTTAAAGCATGAGTATAAGCTTGCATGAGACCTAATTTGATCTTATTAATCTTTAAATCTGTATTTAACTAATCTCGTTATTATCTTAACGTGTGCTTGTTTGATTTTAGACCTAGCTAATCTAAGGTTGAGTAGATTACACAGCCGTCATTCTTCTTGCCTATGGATTATTGACCAAGAGGATCGAAGTAGACACCTACGCACTAGCGGGATTCTGTGAAACAGTAGGGGGAAAGGTTAATCAGATCCAGTCCCGAATGATGCCCGATGATACTAGTCTAGAGTTGTCTTCCCCTAATCGATCATCAGCCAATTCAGTAAACCATTTAACCAGCAAGGTGCTGGTTCGTTAGGCATCATTTCTAAGCGTACCTAAGGTGGTGTTGATACAGGAGGGAAGTAAGGGTCAATGGGGTTCCTTGATCCTAAAGCAACTCTATGGATTGAAGACGAATAACCTTGCGTCAATGATTGCAACTCATATCTCATCGCTTGCCAAGCCTCTACTAGGAATTTGCCTCATATATTTGATTCTTATTTCTGGATTTGCGTCTTGACCAAGAACATCATTCTTGGCCAAGACTGTTTTCTGTTTTATTTATTTTCTAATTTCAATTCTTGCACATAAACCCCCCGCTTTCACTTTAGTGTTTAAATCTGGTCTTTTATCTTGTTTTAAGTCTAACCATTCTTTGTGGATCGATCCTCTTACTACTATTTGCAATCTTTTGTAGGTTTATTTTTGACGGATTCGACACCCATCACTCATGTCATGCGAGTTTGGGACGGATGCTAAGCATAAATGGATGCTTCGCATAATACAAATGAAGTCGCCACCCTAATTTCTAAGGTTTAGGGAACCTAAGCGTCATGGCATAAAAAATAAAAAACTAAGGCACATGTGGTCTAAACCATAGAACAAAGGTTCGAGGTCGTATTGTGGACTTGGGAAGGTGTTAGGCACCCAAGTCACACCCTAAAATGTTACCGGTTATAAGGTGTTCGGAACATGATTTTTAGATATACAAAGTTTTGTTTAATGGCTCTCAAAGGTGACGTTA
>NBIL01152428.1:0-27790 GCA_002752925.1 Viola pubescens var. scabriuscula | reverse complement strand
CCTGTTGCATTTCTTTCTATGTGCAGAAAGAATCACCAGTTGGGTCGCCTACTCAGTCTGCTCATCCAGGTAATGCATCTTAATTGTCATGTATAAAAATATGTTCTTGGTCCCGTTTTACACAGTGACCTTCAAATCAATGTATGCCTATTGGAATATGTTTTCCCAAACTAGCATCAGCTCTACTATCTTGTGCGATCAGGCTGGCTCTGCTTGACCATGTTACAACTGTTCTGTTTATGTTTATAGTATAATGTTCTCATTTTTCTAGGGTTATCTCATGCTGCTGTTTTGGGTTTGATTATTTTTCCATTTGATTGGTCCATAGAGTGTACCAATCCACTTAAAGAGGATCTTGATGTACGTAGCATTTGACTATGATTTATGCGCACGATCTAAATCTCTCTACAACTAGCTTTGTTTGGTACATTTTACATCATTTGTCATTGATCTGGTTTCTCTTCTGAATTGCAGCCCGTTTCTCTCCCGATGACAAGTACTCAAGGCAAAGAGTTCTCCTGAAGAAGCGCTTTGGCCTGTTGCCCACCATGCAGCCTGCTCTCAAGTACTGAATATCAGTTTTCCGCTGTAAACCATTCAGATTTGAAGCGTGTTCCTTTGCACATGCAAGTGACTGTACTAAAAAGTATCGTAATATCCTATGGCTATTAGATGTAGTTATTTCTCATCAGAATGTAACTTAGGGTGTAGCAACCGGTACTGAATTGGATATGGTTTAGACTCATGGAAGTCCTTAATTGATGTATCGTGAGCGTATCATTGACCGGAAATATTGGCCAAATGCCTTAGAACTTTCATTGCAATGGATGAATGCTTTTGGTTTCCACATTTTTCACTCACTCGGGGTTTTTTTATGGACCGATAAAACTTCCTTCAGATTTTAATTATTCGATTGTTCGACCAGCCTAACATATGACATGCTATGATGTAAATTGTAAACATCAATTAATAGAACCAGAATTCCTGCTAAAAAATAAAATTAACATTGTTTCTAGAGACGTAGGGATTTGAAACGAAAGAGGAGGAGATTTTTTTGATTTCCAAACCCGACTGGGACCCGAAATTGGATTAGTCTCTCAACTTCTAAACGGGCACAAAACTGGATTATAAAGCGTTTTTCATGACGTACCAGGTCAGAATGGTAAATATATTCTAACGTTATGGGCAATTTAGGAATTTAATGAGTTACTCGGTTTTGTGTTAAGAGTCAAGACTGAAACGAGACACTGTTCTTCGAAGTCATTGTATTTGTATATGCGCAGACTCAGCTCGCTCACACACTAGTGACGACGAGCCTTTCCACACTCATCTCCGTCGACGTATATACTGAATGTTGATGCACTTGTAACTTACCAGTAGTTAGTTGCCTCTCCATTACAGTAAAATGGCCAGCAATCTCAGAAGATCTTTGCTCCTCATCGCTGTCGCACTGGTCTCCTCCGTCGCCGTAGCTGCTTCCATTTTTCATCCGATCTCCGACTCTCACCGATCCGCCGCTTTGGACCTCTTCACCCCTCGCCTTGGATCGTTCTCAAGGTTTACAATATACCCTAATTAAACCCTGCATCACCCTCTATTTCCTTATCTGATATCTGATGAAATGGCTTGACTTTTATCAATTTTGATCTGTACATATTGGCGGGGCAATATTAGGCGATTCTGGGTTATTCGTTATTGTGATCTGTTTTGTAATGTGATGAGATGTTGTGTTATGTAACAGCTTTGAAGAGACTTATGAGGCGCTTAGAACATTTGATGTTCTTGGAATTGATAAAAAGAGTGATGTAAGCGCGGATGTGTGCCAGGCTGTCGTGGTAACAGTAGGGGCTTCCTCTTCTAGTCTGAAGGATATATTTTATGCGTTGAAAGTGAACGGAATTTTAAATTGTGAGGTTGAGGATGGAACTTTTGAGGTATTCATTGGCTATAATGGTCTTTTTCCTTCTGTTTTCCCTTTTGCAGATGGTTTCATTTTGTTACAATAATGTAATGTGCCACAAAGTCATTAATTTTTGTGTGTTTTAAAGGGGCTTATTTCAAGACTCCAAGGTGCTGTCAGTGGTGCGAATTCACTGCTTGACTTCTACTATTCTGTAGGAAGCTTGGTACTTATCAAGGTAATGGATGCTTCCAAATGCCCTCTTCAAAATTTTACTTTAGTTTCACTTCTTTTCGGGGTTTTTATTTATTTATTTATGAATGATCAATGGGTGCTTGAAGTTAAAATCTTCTGTAGCCTAGTTATTGATTTGAAGTTATGAGCTTTTACTTTAGTTAGTCTTCTTTACCCAATGAGATGGGTATGACATTTGAGTTTTGCATTGTGATCATGTTCCATAAAAGTTTCCTTTTTAACTGAAGTGTTTTTGTTTCTCTTTTTATCTGTCTTTTAATAAATCAAATCTCATGCTGCAGGATCAAACTTCAAAAGGTGATCTATATCTTGACGATGCAGAAGGAACATTCCGTTCAATCAAGGTTAGTCGCACTGGTACTTTGCATTACGATAAGAGTTTGGGGAGGGGGATTTGGTCTCAGTGTCTATAAGCAAGCCTAATGATACCCTTGACTGCAGTTTTTTTTTCATTCTTTTTCTCAAGAAATTATTATGCTAGAGTGAGGTTTTGGCTCGGTGGAGTGTCCTCCGTTGAAACTCTCCAAGTCTGTTCGGGCCTGGGTCTAATTCCTGATTAGTTGGGTTGGGGGTAGGGGTTTGTAGGCTCAGTGATGATCTGAAATTAAAGTTTGTTTGCCTCTGTTGATAAGACTTTTTATTCTTCCAACTGAAGTTTGTAAATGTTTAATGTGATTTACAACTAATTATCAGGCTCTTAGCCAGAGCGATGGAAGATGGCGTCACAGCTCTAATAATCCAGAGTCAAGCACCTTTGCTGCAGGTAATAATGTCATTTTTTGGCACACCAAGGACAATACTTTCCGTCTCTTATTTATATAGGTTAGGGTTTAGGTACTGTCTCTGTCTAGAGGTTCTTGATCTACTCCATTTTATATAGGTTATTGTATGTGAAGATGCTTTCTATTGTCAACCAGTATTACGTATTTAAAATTGTTATTGGGCGTCTCCTTGAAAAATGTCATGGAAAGTACTTGTGGGTATCTCCAAATATAAGGAGAGAAAATTGGAAGAGGGTTATGCTTTTGTTAACTTTGGTATATTACTGATGCTGTAGCACAATAAGTCTGGTTTCATGTTTTCTTTTCAAGCTGGTTATATTCACATTTCTTTTCAGGTTTAGCACTTGAAGCACTTGCTGGAGTTGTCTCATTATCCTCTTCTGAGATAGATCAATCTTTGGTAATCTGTTGTTTTTGTTAATGTTGACCCTGTAGAATTTGAACTTTTCACGTGCTAGAAACTACTTTCATCTTGTTATGTCATGTCAATCATTCCTACTGCTTGAAATTGTATAGCATTTAGCACATGTTTGTGCACTTGCTCTTTTGATCTAGTGAAACTTATTCTGATTTTGAGAAGGGCATCTTATTTTCAGAATGTGATAGATTTTTTTTTATATATTTTATTTCACCTAAATTATAGTGCTTGAGATATTTTGTATCTCATACTTCTCTTACCATTGGCAGATTAGTACAACTACAAAGGATATACTGAAGCTCTTTGACAGCATTGAGAAATATGGTACGTGCATTTTTATTTCCTCCTAATAGAGAAGTTAACGTTCTTAGACAAAGTATCCCCAACTGAATGCTTCTCTCTTAACTTATTTGGTTGTTCTGCTAAAAAAATAAAAAAAACTTATTTGGTTGTTTCACTCCCTTCCACACTGTTAGAGACTCTACCAGTCTTAATTTCAGATCACTGTTGGATGCTTCAATTTTCTCATAGTTTGTTTGAAAACTCACCGAGTTGTTAAAATTTGTGTTGCTGATTGAATGTTGTCATTGGAGACTGATCGTATAAATGTCGTGTCAAATTTACTTGGAGCCCTGGTCCTACAACTGCTTCATAAGTGACAGAACAGCTACAGTTTTTAGTAAAGGCTTTCAATTATATCTAGTTATCATCTGCTGTTTCTGATATCTTATTGTGTGGTCACTAGCATCTTATTGTTGATGACGGTCCTCGTACTTTAATAAGAAATTGGTTGATTTGTGGTTACTTACATCTTACTGTAGAGGATGGATGTTTGTACTTTGATGAGAGTCAAGGTCCTCTTTCAACCACGTCATCTGTTGTTAGAGGGCTAACTGCATTTGCTGCAGTGACTTCGGGGAGCTTGAACGTGAGTCAGGACTTTAAAATTACTGATTTTATTCTTAAAATTTGTCAAAATTCCTTCTAATACTTTGATTTTCAGTTTCAGCTTCCAGGAGACAAAATATTGGGTGTGGCAAAGTTTTTCCTACGCATTGGGGTTCCTGGTGGTGCCAAAGACTTCTTCAACCAAGTGGACTCCCTGGCTTGCCTAGAGAGCAACAGGCAAGTGCTTGCTACATGTAACTGACATGTTTTGATAGCATTTTGTCCTGAGATGTGATTTCTTTTAGTTTATTTTTCTTAAACATAGAACTGAATGTAAGAACTGAGGAACACTTTGCTTCTGTAATTTCTGTTCTGATGCTTCATGATCCGCCAATTGTGTTATGCAACTGACTGAATGGAATCGTCTTTGGAACAGTTTTGTAACAGGACCAACCTGTTATATGATTGTTGTTTTGCTGTAAACATTGAACTTTTTATTAGGGAATACAAATTTACTCGTGCAACTTGAAAAAGTATGGCATTGCTAGCAATGATTCCAAATAAGGAATAAGCCAGGGTGACCCTTTAACCCTGCTAAATATCAACTGAAGAGACACCTATCTCCCAACTCCAGTACTATCTTATAGCAGTTGCCTACACATGAAATTTTGGAATTCTCACTACTGCTAAGTATAAAGCATCTTTGCAAAACTGCTCTTATACTTTTGCCTATTGGATATTTTGACTATTACTGCTTGCTTTGTTAACCTTCTACCAGTATTGTCTTACGCCTTTGCTTTTATTGGGTTAGACGAGCTGATAGTAAGAATTGTAGCTCTTTGCATTTGTACGATCAAGGTTTTCATGTTATTAATTTAGTCCCTAGCTCTGATGATAGTCTGCAAGTGACTTCATTGTCCTTTCCTCCAGATTATGACACTGACATCTTACATCCTGTTTTAGGGTTTCCATTCCACTGATTCTCTCAGTTCCTGCCACAGTACTTTCTTTGACTAAGGGAGATACAATCAAGGTTTGTTGCCATATGCATAAGAATTTTGTATTTAACTGTACCCGTTGAGCTCCTGCGGTTATCTTCCATCTTTTCGTTGCTTTCTGGCCATTTGAAATAAGTTGGATTTAATGTTTGTATATTTTTTCCCATTCGTTATCTGAGTTTGCATGTCTTTTCTTTCCGACCTCCCCAACATAAATTAAAAAGTTGTACCATCTCATGTTATCAGGTTAAGGTTAATACTGTACTTGGTTCAAGCACACCTCCTCTGGCCGTGAAGCTTGTTCGTGCATCTAGTTCTGGTTCAAAGGATACTTCTATAATTGAGAGTCAGGTGCGGCAGTGGATTAACTTCTAGTAGTCGTTGGGTGCATTCGAATTCTTTTTTCTCCCAGATCCTTTTTTTCTATCCACTTGATTTTATACTCTGTAATGTTGACTCCATTTTATATCTTTTGTTTGTGATATAGACACTCCAGTTTGAGCCTGAAAGTATGGTTCATAGCTTGGATGCATTTCCTAAGAGTGTTGATGTTGGAAGTTACACTTTTGTTTTTGAGGTATCTATTCTTAAGCTTTTGACATGTCAAAGTTCTGTCTATGGATTTCCATTGACACATGACTGGGCCTAATCCATGCAGATTGTGCTTCAAGATTCCGAGAATAAAAAAGTTTATGCAACTGGAGGCCGAACTCAGGTTCCAATATTTGTCACGGGAGAGATCAGAGTTGACAATACAGAAATAGCAGTGCTTGATAGTGATCTTGGGAGCATAGAAACCCAGAAGAAGTATGCTGTTCAGTTTCCCTTGCAATTCTGTTTTTTGTTTACTTTCGCGGTCTGAAAATAGCTGCTTTGTAATGATCTATATGATTGCATGTCATTTTTTGGCCTTTTGAAATGTATTGTGATTGTTACTCTTTATAATTCTTTACTGAGTTTTGCACTTGTATTGTTACTTTAGTTTGACCTAGTTCTTGGATCTATGTAGGCTGGATTTAGCTGGAGAAAAGCTTGTGTCATTATCAGCAAACCACCTCCAAAAGCTACGCCTCTCTTTCCAGCTGACCACTCCTCTTGGCAATGCTTTTAAGCCACATCAGGTATTTCAGCCTCTCTGTTGTCTTGTCCTGTGTTTTGAGATTTCTGAATTTAGTTATTGATAGTTTCCTGTCTCGCAGGCATTTCTCAAGTTAAAGCATGAGACCAAGGTTGAGCATATCTTTTTGGTGGGGAACTCAGGAAAGAAATCTCAGATACTACTAGTAAGTTCATCCTATAACGTTTTCATTTCTTGTATATTTAAATACTTACTCTTGAGAGATTTCTTACTATGATGTGCCATGTGTGTAGCAAGTTTTTATCTCTTGGGGAATGGAAGTACTATGACTTTATGGTCTGTCATGCATTTGGATTTTGGTTCTGTATTCTGCATTGGTATCACCTTAGACTTGTTGACAAGATCTGCAGGAAACATGGACTCTCAACTAGGCATTTCATATTTTGTTTTCAACAGTTTTATATCTAGACATCAAGGGATTATTTTTGCATTCTTTCAACACCTGTTTTGCATTGTTGTTCGTTGTTTGCACACAAACTTAATATTCACTAAATCATCCATTTGAGAGGTTATGTTATTTTTCTCATGTCGGGGAGTTTTTTTCTTGTAGGATTTTCTAGGGCTGGTTGAGAAATTTTTCTACTTATCAGGGAAGTATGACATTCAGCTCACAGTTGGTGATGCAGCCATGGTAGGCTTAGGTTTCTCTTACTTATTTCCAAGCTTTTGTGTACTGATAAATAATTGGAGTCTTACAGTTTTCCTTGTGTTCGTTCTCCAGGAGAACTCTTTTGTAAAGGCTATTGGTCAGATTGAACTTGATCTTCCAGAAGCACCTGAGAAGGCACCTCAACCTCCGCCTCAGGTTGTTGATCAATACTCAAGATATGGTCCTAAAGCTGAGATATCACACATCTTCAGGGTTCCAGAAAAGCTTCCACCTAAGGAGCTCTCTCTTGCTTTCTTGGGTCTTACACTTTCACCGCTCCTTGTATTCTTGGTTGGGGTAAGTATTTAATAGTAATTCACACAAATTTCTGGTTTCATGAACATTTTATGGTTAGTGATCTGGGACTAGTTTTGAAGTTGCACTGTTAACACGATTTTAACATGATTTGTTTTTCCCTCCAACAGCTGTTACGTCTAGGGGTGAATCTGAAGAACTTCCCCTCTTCACCGGTACCTGCCACATTTGCTCTCTTGTTCCATCTTGGAATTGCCTCAGTCCTGGTCCTCTACTTATTTTTCTGGCTTCAGGTCAGTTTTCATCTTCATGATTTTCAACTTTGGATTACTGCTAGGTTTTACTAGTGACTTTTTTTTGTGCTCATTAATGATATTACTCGTCTACTAGAGATGATATTTCTAGGTTTCATTGTCAAATTCTTACAACGGGTTTTGAATTTTATTTATACCTGTTAAATTCAATTTTCTTTTCTTTTCTTTGTGTGAACAGTTGGATCTATTCACAACATTGAAAGTTCTGGGATTCTTGGGAGTTTTCTTGATGTTTGTTGGACACAGAAGCCTTTCGCACCTGGCATCGGCATCATCCAAGTTGAAATCTGCCTGAGGATTAGATAGTTATGGTTCCATTTGTAGTGACCTTTTAGGAACAATGAATGAGGAGATTTCCACCAGCTCGGATTTAATATTTTGACAGTTTTGTAGGTCTCTCTACTTGATGAACCATACTACTTTTAGACGTGTACTGTCACAGATAGAATTATATATTTGTAGTTCTGCTCTATTTTGCTGTTTTGTGTAACGCTTAGACAAATTTTGAGGGCTATCAATTAGAATTATAATTGCTGTTTTGCACCTAGCGTTATTTTTCATGATCATACTCCATCCCTGCCGCGCCGGCACTTGTATGCAAGTTCTCTGCTTCTGCTGTTTTGTGTAACGCTTAGACAAATTTTGAGGGCTATCAATTAGAATTATAATTGCTGTTTTGCACCTAGCGTTATTTTTCATGATCATACTCCATCCCTGCCGCGCCGGCACTTGTATGCAAGTTCTCTGCTTCTGCTGTTGAGGGATTATTGGCTTAGGTAAAGAGGTGGAGATTGCAGGATTGAACCCAAAAGAGGCAGCATACATGAGCTGAAGTAGCTAGGAATAGCTTCATCTTGACCTCCCCTGCAACAGAAATCAAGTAAAACCTGACGAAATTGAAAGTTACAACTAACAATTGGCTACATCTACATGTGTAAGTAACATGAGAGCCCGAATTCCGTAACCAAAACAAAGGGTTTCTTTTCCTTCTCACTCCCAAACCCTAACAACAATCCGCACAACCTACGGATTCGACCATTTCAAGATCTAAGGCCCAAGCTATCAATTGCCACATTTTTTAACTAGCCCACCTAACCAGATTTGAAATTCTATAAAAATATGGAGAAAAAATGGTGATAAAATTCAGAAATAGGATAATTGAAGAAAAGGATATTATTAATCAAATTTATTTGTAAATTTTATCATTTAAAATTGAATTCTTTTGTCAACATTTTGGTTCCAAACATGCGAATTCTTTAATTTCAATTCTAATGAGTGAAATGAATCCATTTTATATCTTGATTTGGTTTTAAATAAGGTATGCATGTATTAAAGAAGAGGTAATAAGAAAAATGAGTCAAAGTGGATTATTCTCATTCTCGGTATGAAAAATCCGTAGAACGGATTAGTAATCTACACAACCATCTCTCCTAATTTAAAATAATACTTATAGTTATAGCATATAGCACATTTTTAGTACATTTTCATTATTTTTTATATTTGGTATGTTTTATTCATTTTGATTATTTTACTATAATGACCTTGTTTTGGAATCATCCATTCAAACATAGTATTCATCAAGCTCGTAAACTCGATCATCATCGGATTGGATTTGAGACCTTAATTTGAGCAACCACAACCCAGTTCCAATACGTTGGTATAGCTTTAAAAAGAAAGATCATTGAACAAATGACCTTATTTTGTCGGACTACTTTAATATTTTTTTAGCTGGTCTACGTTGTCCGTGACAACTGTTCTTTTTCTTTTCTTATTTCTCTCCATGTCATTTTTTTATTGGTATTAAATTAAGTTAGTTGTTTTAAGATAGGGAAAAGGTAGGGAAAAATAAATTAAAAAATCTACTTAACTCTTATTTTTTGACGAAAAATATTAAAAAATACACTCGCAGAATATTTCGTGTCACGAAAAGACCCAATCGAACCTTATACACAAACATTAAGAAGTTTATTGAACTTCAGAATACGTTAGGGACCCAATCAAATATTTTTTTAAATGTTGGGGACCTTCTGTGCATTTTCCGTTTCAATTGTTTTCATGTTTTTTTTTTTTTAATTTTTTTGGTGACATAATTGTGTATATTTTATAGAAATATTGTTTTCAATTGACTAAAAATATAGAAGTTTTTAAAAGATTTGAGGGATGATAATTGAGATCGACTCGTATCGCAAACCAGAGAATAAAGTGTATAATAAACACGTGCTATCAACTGTAAAGAAGAAGTGTTAATAGGTAAAGTTAAGGCATTATTAGTAAAGACGGACATTATTATAACAAGAGTAAAATATTGAGCAGTACATTTAGAGGTGGTTTAGGTGCATGTTGCATGTTTGCATTTTTATTAATGACTACTAGTGGTAAGACACTAAGACTACCCTTGGCTCTCCTGTAGGCCTAGATGTTGGTGTAGATTTATCTGCATTCACAGATGTTGCAATTCCTGGCATCTTCTTCCTTGTTCCTAGCTGCTATAAACATTAGTTAACTATAGTACTAAAACTATCAGTTGACTACAATAAAATATTTACTTTGTCAATAATGCATAATTAATTACCATTGATGACTCTACTGTAGGCATAAATGCTGTGTAGAATGATCAGCATCAACATTCACAAATGGTGTAGTTCCTTCATTTGTCATATGCACTGGATCCTCATTGGACTGACTATTTTTTGACCTTTTCTTCTTTGTACCCTGCCATTTAGAGAAGAAGTTATGTACAATGTAGATTCAATTATGTACATGTATTGACAGTAATGACATTACATTTGCAGAATTGGAATCACCACCACCATTAACATTGTTAAACTCAGAATTTGCACTACTTGCATTCCTCTTTCCAGCCCTCTTAGTAACCTGAAAATGCCTCATTCCTCTGATTGTAAGATAGGGGGTAATGAAGAGTAATGCAATAATCATTTACACAAATAAATAGGAAGCAGAAGCATCATACATTTGCATTAGTTTCAATGATAGGTTCATTGCATCCCTTCTTGTTATGGCCTATTCTCCCATAATTAGAGCAGCTCTTGGAATGTCCTCTTGTGCTTAATTTACCCTTCTTCTTTGGCTCATCTTTAGCCTTCCTCCTATTCTTCTTTGGGCATCCTAGCAACCTTTTCATCACTGGTGGCTCTGGTTGAACTTTTTTACTTAATGGCCAGAATATTTCACCTCTAATTGGGGAAATAGCACTCGAGTATGTCCTAGTATAGGCTTTCTTTCTATACCATGAAGAAACATAATCTTCTGGATCCTTACTTTCTTGAAACAATGCACAAACTGCATGTGCACATGGGATCCCAGTAAGCTCCCAACCTCTGCAAGAACATGTATGTTCTGCCATGTCAACCACATGTTGCATTTTCCCCTGTTTAACCTCAAATTTTATCCCATTGTTGTACTCAATCCACCACCTAAATGATTCTTCCTTAGTTTTTTCCAAAGCTTTCACAACTCTAGGTGCTACATCACCTCTCTAAGTTTCTACATATCCTCTCTTAACTGCAATCCTAGTCATGACCATGTTATGAATTTCTCTAAACATAGTAATGATTGACTTCATCCTTGCACTCATTATCCAACCCTTAAATGCTTCACACGTGTTATTATCTACTGTATCACATGTTGCAGTGAAAGGGAAAAAAGCCTTACAAAATGTGTTGTCTTTGTAGCACAGGAAGTCTTCCACAATCTGATTTCCCAGCTCCATTGTGCCTGCTTGAGTCACTACTGGTTTCCCCATTAACTTCAATTGCTCAAGCCCCTCCTTCAGCTGCTCCATAAAGGTTGCTTTAACACAAGCCCAAAACTGTTTTTTCCTTTCTTCTCCCCTCCAAATTTTCTGCCATGCACCATAGACATGTCTAGCACACCTTCTATGTCTTGCATCTGGTAGCACAATATCTATGGCAGACTCTAATCCCTAAACATTAAAACAGAGAACTAATTTTAACAATTATTAACAAAAACGAGTTAATTTATTTTAACAAATATTAATGAAAAAAATAGGTAATTTAAAACAGAGAACTAATTTATTTTAATCCCTAAACATTAAAACAGAGAACTAATTTTAACAATTATTAATAGAAACGATTTTTAACAAATATTAATAAAAAAACTAGGTAATTTTGCCTTTTGCAAACAGAGTTACCTTTTGCATGTATGATATGAAAGTAATCCCTCTTCCTCTATTACCTAGCTGCAAGTCTTTTGCCAGAAGCTCTAAGAACCACACCCATGTCTCTGTGCTCTCAGTGTCAACTACTGCCCATGCTAGAGGATACATTTGATTATTTGCATCCCTTCCAACAGCCACTAACAACATACCTTTGCAAAAGTTCTTTATAAATGTCCCATCTAAGCCAATAATGGGTCTGCAACCAGAAATCCACCCTTCCTTACACCCTTGCAAACACACATAGAACTTCTGAAAATATGGAACAGCACCTGCTGCCCAGTCTATGACAGTAGTAGTTTCTGGATTACTCAACTCCAGCTCCAATGCAAATCTATGCAACATAGCATATTCTTCTTTAAATGAGCCTTTGTACTCTTCCAGGATTTGATATTTCACTCTTCTTGCCATGCTTTTACTGACATATAGATGCATATTAGACCTAAAAACTTCTATGAACTCTCCAATAGAAATCTTGGGTTGGCTGATGATCCGTTGCCTGAAGTGCTTAACTAGGTACTCAGCTGAAACTAATTTGATCTTGTTTGTTGATGCACATCTGTGATTGGGTCTGTAAGTCTTGACTTGTAATGCATTCTTCTGATTTTTGCTTGCATACAACACAAATGGGCACCCTTCTCTGCAAACAATTCTTATTCTCTCAGATTCATTCTTCTTAAATCTCAATCCAAACTGACCTTTAATAGCATACTTAATTGCACCAAATTTCATCTTTTTAGAGTTTTTAAATGTCATTCCTACTGCAAATGATACAATATCAGAATCTGGCTCAAATGGTGTACTTGTAGGCTTCCTCCTTTGTATTTCTCCATCTTCATCCGATTCACTTTCATAACTCCTAGGATCATAGAGTTGTCATACTCAGATTCATTACCAGGGATCTTTGCTTCAAATTCTGGATCATCTTCAGAATCACTACTGTCTCCATTCACACGAGTGAAGTTCATGAACCCAGGTATGTCCCTTTTCTGCCCAAATTTACCATTATCCCAAGTCGTCCTCTGTTCATCTTGCAATTTCTTTTTTTGGTAAAATTCCCTGACATTGTCCATACCTTCTACAAGTTCAGGATCATTCTCACAATCACTAAGGATTGGAATTTCATTACCAGCTTTTGTGATCCCAAAGTAGATATGAGTCATCAGACAATGATGATCCAGGCTGAATAAAATGGATCTGTATTATGTTTGTAAAACCTATTTTCCTCACTTCCTTCATAAAGGTCTAGTAATCTAGATTACTAGAGTCATGCACAAATAGCTCAGACACAGTCCCTTCCACATATTCAACCTTCTTATGGTCACTCTTCCAATGGCCACCATAGTGTATATACACACGTCTCCCTCCCTTCACCTCTGCCTTCTTCTTCTCCCTACCATGACAATAATAACAATACAATTACACCCATACCTTTTACCAAAAATTAACCTAAGTTACATAAGTTTACTGTCACTTTCACTCATTTCCTTTTACCAAATTAGCTATTAAATTAAATCCATTATTTACCAATCCACATGGTGGTCCTGTAAACCAAGAAAGCAACAAATACATCCTACTCAACCAAATTGGGGCCCACATGTACATTATCAAAATTAATAAACTACAGATGCTGGAACCAGATGCGTACTGTGTTTTGCGTGGGGGACTCTTGACACTGTCCTTTTACCACTGTCGAAGATGCTACAAGACCCAACGAGGACCACAAACGCCTTTTCTTCAGATTCGTCTCTCTCTCGCTTTCCTCGTGACGTCTTTTCTGGAATAACAAAGAGATTCCAAAACCTCTACCAACCACCAATGTCGCCGCCTTCAAGAATAACCAGAAATTCTCTAAAAAGAAACAGAGGGTTGTAGGTGTTTCTCTCGATTTGGTGCTGGGAATGTTTTCTAGGGCTAGGGATTGTTTCTCTCGATTTGGGGAGAAATGGAGTCGAGCCCGGCCAAATGGGTGCAGGAGTCTGACGTGGCGCGCCCACTTTCATTTTCTTCTTTTTTTTTAATATTTTTAATTGCCACGTGTGAAATTAAATGATTTGAGAGGTTTAATTTTTTTTTTTAAAGTAACTGAAAATTGAAAATTATATGCTAAAAAAGAAATACAATTATTGAGATATAGATATAGATTATTTACATTATCGTATTCATCAAGGGGTTAGGTCTCGTATTCGAATATTTTAACTTTCAATTTTTATTTTTGGCAAAAAAATTATATCAGATTATTGTCAATACAAGGAAACTGAGCTTCGTAAAAATTTATGCTTTGATATAGAATTGGTGAGTAATGAATGAACTGAACTAAACAACAATAAATGCTACAAAATTATATAATAACCACCAGCCTGTGCTGTGCAGCAGCTCCTCCCATCTTTTAGCCTGCTGCAGCAAAAGGCTGTGGCCATTTCATTAGAAATGGCAAGAATCTGAAAGTAAACCGTGTCCTGCTGTTTTTATTCTGTATCCCTGAAGCTTTCGCTCGTTAGCCACATCTTCTTTTGGATGATGAACACTACATTATCCTCGTCCTGCTCGACATCAGCTGTTGCCACTGCTTCCCAGTGCAGTGCTGACAAATATTTCTTTACTGTCTCCACCACTGATCGCTTGTCGTTTACAATGATGAAGCCTGTAGGTCTCAGCATACGGTCCATCTCGAGTAACAAGTCCTCAATACTGCAATCTTTCTTTTCAATGTCCGATAAGATGGTCCAAGCATGGAGTAGATCATAAGTTCGTGGGTACGTTGAGTAGGATTCACACCTGTCAGTGGAACACCAAATTTAGTACCTACTAATCTATATGATTGAGCAATAATGTTCAACATTTATCAGAATACAGGATTACAGATGAACAGAAAAAAGTCCTTGTAGGGCATGAATTTGCAAAAAAAGCCCTCGACTCCTCAATTTCTTAGTAATGGTACATGTGATACTACACCCTACATCTACTGCAACATAAATGCTTCTACTTCTGCTAAAGAAGAGGAAAGGGTAAGTTACCGACTACTACTAAAACTTCAACCATCTTTGAAACTGACCGAAGCATTCGGCAACCTCACAAGACTCTGTTGGATTCCTAATGGCTAAACAATGCCTAATATGTGTCTTGGGTTTCCACTAAGATGTAACAGCAGAGCAATTTACAATCTCGCAAAGATTCACAGGTAAGTTTTATGTTTCTCGAACCTCTCTTCCAAAAACTTAGATGTGCCATTTCAAAATTATCACTTACGAAAGATAAGATAAACTGTGTAAAAGATAATTGCATGTAAGTTTTGTACCATACCAGTTATGGGTAGAGCCTATCAGGCCTCTGTCATATATTATCTTCAGAGTGCTTGGTCCATCTTCGGGCACAACGTTCATAACCCAAACATCTTTACTGTTCAGAGCAGCTGCAAATGAGCCTAGGTTGGCCTTCATGTCCATCACATTTCTCAATGTATCAGGCTTAATCTTCGGACTCAAGAGATTCCAATAGTTCTCAACCCTTTGCTGCCACACTTCCTGCACACATTACCTTTCATCAGAAACTAGTTTCTTCCATTCATCAATGCAAGACAAAAAGGAAAGATTATTTTTCCTAGATTACCATGTCCTTTTCAAACATTTCACTGGAATAGCCTAACTCAGCTATGCGAGGAGATGGTGTAGTCAACCGAGCAGGCCAAGGAGCCAATCCACTTCCTCCTGCCTTATGGTGTACTGATAGGATCAACAAAATATCTTGTAAGTGTCATGAAAAATCCATGTAGCTGAAGTAGATTATAAAGCAGCAAAAGTGTGCAATAAAAGATTACAAGTGGGGAATATGATGGATAATAGATAAAAGGTGTGTACAAATGAATGGACTCGGCATTTTAAGAGGGGAAGAAGAAACAAAGATATTTATGTCACTCAACATTTCATTATGAATATCTTCACTCCGTCTAAAATATGCACAATTCCTACTGGTTAGCGAAATCAATTAGAACAGGAGTACTAAATTTAGTTTCCTTGAGGAAATTTTGAATACGCTTGTTTCTTCATTTTCTGTGAATCTGGATCATCTAAAAACTAAGAAAAGGCACAGTAGTACTTACTGTCAGAGTAAGGACTGATGCAAGCTTCCATTGGCACACCCCACACTGCATCAGGATCATCACCAGATTTGCAGAGAGGAGGCTGAGTACCAGGCTCTCGTTCCATATAACAGTCATTTGTTAGAGGCTTCTCCCAGATGACAGTTTGGTTCTTTTTAGATGCTATCTTCCAACACATTCGTTCCACAAGGGCACTCATCTGTTTCCAAATTCTCAGATCCTCTTCATCCTGTGCATAGGCCTCAGGAGATGAGTAGGCAAAATATCCTCCTGGTCTAAGTAACCTATCTAGCTCAAGTAGAAGAATTCCATCTCTTTGAAGCCAATCAATTCTACAGCGAGAACAATGTGCAAGTTCAAAAGATCTACTAGGGTAAGGAAGCCTCTTCGTCCCTAAGACACCAAGATATGCTGGAATTCCTCTCTCTAAGGCAAACTGTATTTGGTTTTGATGAACATCATTGGGTGCTAATGACATTGCTATAACTTCAGAAGAAAGCATATATCCTCCAAAACTAGCAACTCCACAGCCAACATCGAGAACTGTTCGCAGCCTTCCTCCATTGTTTATAATGTTATTTGGAAAGTTTAGCATCTACAAGTCAAAAAGCAACTAGTATCAGGCTACCTTGAATCATTTGTCAAATAAAATTGTTAAAGAGCCATATAGAGGGAAAAAAATTGGAGAACAATAAATTGACAAAATGGAAAGTTCAACTACTATAACTTACATTCGCAATTGAGGCAATATACTTATCAGCTCCGTAATGGAAATGTGTTCCTCCTCCAGGAAATACAATCCTGTCGCCTTTAACAACCATCCAGTTCTGATCAGACTTTTCAGTGGCAAGATGAGTGTGAGGTATATTTACTTTCCAAACTTCATCTCTGCTTTTGGGCCACTTAACTGGGACCTGTGAGCATCAAGAAAAGAAAAAACAAAATAAACTCCTGTGCTGACTTACTTGCAAAAACCTAAATCATCCACTCTCTACAACTATCCGTTGTAGAAATTGGACAATAAACCTTACCTTATATCCTGGCGGAGGAGGAATCAAACAATTGAAGCGCTTTTCTGGCTGTGGGCAATGTCTCTCATAATGCTCCATCAGACTCAGATCCAGCTTCAATCTTGATTGATATATGTAGTGCCTGTCTAGACAAGGAATCAGCTCCGAGTGCCGGTCGTCACAAACCTTCAAAATAAAAAAAACAGTTGCAAGAAATATAGCATATATCAGTTCACTCCTACTCAATGACAGAGGTAAGAACTAACTGAAAACAAATATAAGACTTATTTTAAGCTTCAAATTGCTCACAGGAATGCTCTTTAGTGTAAAATCATCCTCTACTTCGGCCAATTTGGTGGAAGATTCATCACCATCCTCATCTCCACCCGAAAGAGAAGCACCAAGTCTTCTAAAAGATTTAGTGCTGTACCCTAGAGCAGATGTGCCGTGGTTTCGGGTATAGAAGTAAATACAACCACAAATGAATGACAACACTAATATCCAACCCAGCCGCATTTTTTGATCCCCCTCGCCTCTTCCCCTTGAC
This sequence comes from Viola pubescens var. scabriuscula, assembly GCA_002752925.1. NCBI lineage: Eukaryota > Viridiplantae > Streptophyta > Magnoliopsida > Malpighiales > Violaceae > Viola > Viola pubescens. The sequence goes on along the minus strand of NBIL01152428.1, from coordinate 10,342 downwards.
ATCATTTGCAACCAATAGTAAAATGAAGACCTCTCTTCTAATTTAGATTCAGGATACAGAATATGAAAATCAGAAGCTCATCTCAGTCTCCTTCTACCGAAATTCACAACTCCAATGCTTTTGTCAGCGTTGCCCCAGACTTGTCACTTCTCAGCACAGTAAGCCCTGAACACCCAAAGTAAATGCGTGTTAGATTCTTAATAAGGATCGAGCTATTTAGAAGTAAAAAATGCAAAACAAATCCAATAGACTCGATCCAAGTAAAGTAATAACACTAACACATACTCATGGTGATCAATGAAAAAGATGCAGTAGGTGTAGTGCAGCAAAACAGACGAGATAATAACAATACATTATCAAGATCATTCAAAACTTTCAAAAAATAAACAAGAGGGATGTGACATTACTCTCACTTACGCAGAATGGAAAATGCCAATAGATCTAGGAAATTTTTTGAGATGAAATTAAAAACCTATAAAGCCAGATTCAATTGAAGATGCTTGAATCAGAAGCATGATCTGAGATAAGACATGAGTGTCAACAGTGGTGAATAAAATAAAATAAAAGGAAGACAAGCACCGACAGATGCAACTTGCCTTCTATTATACATGACATACAGTTAAGCGTTGAAAAAGATGGAACAGACCCAGGTCATCAATTTCAACACTTTTAAATATAATCACACATCAAACGAATTATAGGGGAAGAAAAAGAGGAAACCATGTCGGCAATCAAATTAAAATAAACGAAAGATGCAAACTTTACAGCTAAATACAGTGTTAAACGTAGCATAAACACATGAAAATGACACTGACCCTGCAGTAATAAATGAGAGGGAAATGTATGTGCGTTAAAAATCAGATCTTGAAATGTAGGACCAAACAAAACCAAGGGAAGGAGTACTATATGGTACAATAACACGAATACGTACCCAAATTCTTAAAAGAGCAAAATTGGTTTGCCAAAAGCGGAAAGAGGAGGTGAAAAGAAAGGGGGTGTACCCAGGAAAGAGCACAAAATGGAAAGAATATAAATGAAGGAAGAAATGAATGAATGATACGGTACGAATTTAGATTTGAGATCTAGAGAGAGTGTATAGGTGGGTGTGTGAAAGGGAAGATGATTTACTGATTGATTTATGGGTTGCAGTTATGAAGTGGAGAAGAGGAGAGAATGGAGATGAGTTGTCGTTTGCTTGTGTGTGTGTGTGTGTGTGTTTTTTTTTTTTTAAGAATAAAAATAAAAAGGTGATTGTTGTGTCGGCCAGAGTCTTTTTTTATTTTTTTATTTTTTTTGTTGGGGAATGGAATTTGCTACGGTCAATTTTCAGAACTTCTGGGAGATTTACTTGCCATTCCCAATTCCTATTTTCTGTGGCTAACTTCCACCTAAATTTCTTCATAATTTCTCTCTTTTTTCTTTTAAAAAAAGCTCTCTTCGTGAAGAGAAAAGTGTTAAAAAAACTAAGGTAGTCAGATTCAAATTCGGCTAGAAAACTCGGCGATCTGATCCGAGTTAAAGTGGGTTGCTTAAGAAGGATTCGAACCTATGTTCAGTATAAATTAGAATGTAAAAAATAACTATAAAATAAATTTTTTATTTATTTTTAAAATTTCTTACACTTTACACAAATATTAAATTTTATTTACTAATTTAGTAAAATTACATGTTAATCCGGTTCAACCTTAGTTGAACCTCTAAAGACGTTTTTCCTGACCAAATTTATGACCGAGTCGGATTTTACCATCTTTTTAAAAACTAGTACCATTTGTAATAATTCAAAGTAGACTTAATGGATATTCCGAATTGGATTTTTTCTAAATAATTCTATGCATCTATTATATTATTTTTCCAAATATGATGAAAGGAAATACTTTTCTTAGGGATAGTTTTTATTGGGTATCATCTTTTTAATCTTGGAAAAAAAATTGTATTTAATTGATTGAATTATTAAAAAAGAATTATAAGATAAAATGAAGAAGGGGAAAAGACAAGGTGTTAAAATAGAAATTTAATTAGGGCTCTCCCCTTTATCTCCAACGATAAACTGCGCAAACGGCAAAATTAGTTCAAAAATTCTAAAGTTTCTACCTCTGCGAAAAAAGACGACGACAATGAACAAGATTTCACGATCCTCATCAAAAGGTAAGAAACGACAACGGAGAGAATTAGACGACGACGACGCAGAAGAAGAACAGATCGGACCTGAACCAACCGACGACGCCGATCAAACTCCATCACTCGGTAATTTCGAAACTTCTCTTCACTCATCCATTTTCAGTTTATCTTCTCCCTCCGCTTTATTTTTTCTTCCGAAAAATGATTCTTTTCTTCTGGAATTTGTGGGATTGAAGAGGAAAGCCTCACGTTTAGTGATACGCTGGTGGCGCTTCGGATAATGCGAGCTCAGTTCCCTCACATTGACAAGGTTACCCCTCATTCCCCTAATCATAATTTCTTTTATTTTTTATCATTCATTCATTTCTTAAATTGGTTTTTGTTTCATCAATCTCGGATTGAACTGAAAATTTAGGAATTTTCCCCCCCAAATGAACATGAAATTTCAGGTTTCAATTCAGCCTTTCATTTTACGATCTCAATTGTATAGCAGCGTAACTGACAGGACGCTAGTGGACAGAGAGCTAGAGGTTTTGATCTTTCAAGCATTAATAATGAATCCAAAATCTGTGCAGTTCTCGTTCCATTGCTAATCAACTTTATGGATTGTGTTTTTTTTATTTTTTGTGATTGATGTATGCTATGTAGTCCTTGAAGAGAGAGAAATTGCTGCGCATTTTCAAACTAAACACTGGACAAGATGACCATGCTATTATGTTTCTGGAGGACTATCTTAACCAGGTCTTTTCCATTACCTACCTCAATTAGAATGATTGTTGTGTATATGCTGAGATTTTTCTTGGTTGGTATTGCTTCTTGTTTTCATATTAGCAACTCAAAGGATTTCTTTGTTTTGGGGACTTTGTTCTTGTGTATAGCACTCTTGATTGATATGTAGTACTATCAATTTTGATTACCTACTGCAATGCTTTTGGACTCCTTCAATGTGTTTACTTATTTTCCTGTTGTGTACATTTATGGACAGATAGAGCGTGTGGTGAAGAGAATGGAAGAAAAAAATCAAGGTGATCTTCAAGTTTTTGAGTGGTTTAAAACTCATGTTATTGGCAGCAGGTTGGAGCCAAGCATTGATCATCAAGAGCTTGTGAGTGCTATGAATTTCATTCTACTTGTGTTACTTAGCTAGTCTGCTGTTATCAGGTTCTATTCCTCGGGAAATGTAATACAGTCAGCTGAATAACTTAATGTTTATTCATGAATCTAGATTGCGATATTTAAAAAAGAAAAAAATGCCATGCTTGATTGTGCAAGTCTATCGCCATTCAGTATTAGAGTTGTCTCTTCTACAGTTGTCTTATTCCGTCACTTTAATATGTGCATGCTGTTTGTCTGTTTAACTGTACCTATTCGTTTGCTGCTTTCTTTCCTTAGTGTGTTAAGCCTGCGTAGCTTGAATCTAGAAAGACAAAAGGATCACCACTCAACCACTTCAACAAAGGATGTGTACAAGAGCTGCCAAAAGAAGTAAAGAGAGGAAGGAATAACAAAAAAGTAGCAATAAATCATGGGTTTTAGTAGACTTAAATTACCCATGCCTCCGAAAACAATGGCATAGTCCTCTGACCTTCAAGTACTTTTTTGCTCTCACTTTTCCAAACAAATCATTGAGAATGAGTAAAGGAATTTTTTTATATTCTTTTGGATTTTCATTGTTTCCATGCTAATAATGTTGGAAAAGCACAAGCTACTGAATTTCTCAAATTTATCAGCTCCAATATGGATTTTCTGTGTTTAATCATAAAGTATTGGTTGTGGTGTAGGAGATGAGTGTGTGGATCTTCACGACTTTATTACTCTCTATTTTATGCTTACTTTTATTTGAACCTCTCTACTTCTTGATGCAGTGCTTACTCTTATCTCATGGGGGAAAGGTGAAGGATGATCACATCTCTCTTTTAATCAATGCTGGCCTTCTTGTACGTACATTTCCATCTCTTGTTCAATTTTTTCATTTTAAATTGGTGGTTGGCATTAACAAGATATGGGTAAAAATATGCATAGCTTATCTGGTAAATTGGCCCTACATATTAGTATACTATTATTGGATCTCCCTGTCCACATATTGATTTAAACTCTTATCATATTAATATTGGGCTGAGCATATCCAAGGCATCAGTCTAGATCTTGGCATCATCTTGTCTGATTTTTGGATTTGATATCTGGGAGCTTGGTTTATGTTAATAAAGGATTCAAATATTGTCACTTGACACTGAAACATATCCATGTCCTCTTTATTTGTCATCATGACGTTCTTGATGCTTTGATCAAGTGTCTGTCTAAGAATTACATGGCTCAGGAATAAAACTATAGTTCATAGGTGGCTTCTGATTGGGATCTTCCTATATTGAGTTGATGATTTCTTCCCTGGGATTCCAGGTCCAGTTGGGATAATGTTATTATAGTAGCAGCACAGGTTGTCTTTTCCTGGCCTTTAAGGTGCTGCGTTTGGATGTATCTCTAAAGGAGAGATCCCTACGTTATTGGAGAGTTCTAAAGAAATGAAAGAATTTGCAAGGATGCTTTGCTGAAGGTAATTGAGTGTCATGATATGTTTTAGCACGTAATTGGGAGGTTGAATTCCTTTGCACATGCTATCACCTTTTAAGATCTTGTTTTGAATGTTCTTTGCTGTTGATTTGCAATAGCTCTTGCTTCTAGGTCTGCCTAAAAGCATTGTTGTTTGTTTGGCCAAGTGAAGAACATTTGTGTCGAAGCTTAATCAAATTTTAAAGAGAAAATGATTCAGGAAATTAATTTCCCCTGTTTTGCAGTCTACGTGTTGGCCATTGTACTCCGCATGTCCTGTGCTATTCACAGATTCAAAATTGAAGTTTGTAACAATATACTTCTGGGGTGTTAACTAATATATTATTTGATTATATGCTGAAAAATTAGTTTGTTTTCTTATTGTCACACCTCGAAGAAGCTTATATCTGGATTTCCATTCTGCATGTATTACATGGGTGTTATAGGATATAAAATGTAACACGGCTCAGGATTCTGGAGTTTCCGTTATAGTCACCTTCCCTCACGCAAAATCCTTGGACTGTTACAGAAGTACCTTCCCCACATAACTTTTATTTTTCCAGTTTGTTGAACAGTTTGGGTATACATACTCCAAAATCTTTGCTATGAGTTTCTACAACAGTATGGGAGTTGAGATACCTTTGTTATTACTTTTTTTCATTCCATTGCGATTCTGTTGCCATGGGGATTTAATATGGTAGATAGAGTGCTGAGTATTGGGATAGCTATATGAGATGGAAGGGGTACAACAGAAAGAAGGACTCATCCATTAGCCTCCTTCTTCTAGAATTATAGGTTCTTATTCACTTTCAACTTCTGTTATCACGGTGTCATTTGATGTGCTTCTGAATTTTTTTTTTTGCTTAACACTTGGGATAGGGAACATAACAGGGAGATCAGATGATAGGGTTAGTAGTAAGAGGTGGAGGAAGGAATGAATGAGATGGCAGATAACTAGATTATGCTACTAGCCTTCTTCTGACACTTATCCTCACTAGTTACTTCAGTTTCCATTGTTTCTTTGCTGACTTATTGATGAAACGATTTCCTTGGGAATCTGACACGGTAGTTTTTCTTTCAGACTCGCCAACTGATCGATCCAAACATGTATTGGTTTGCAATTCCAAATATTGGCTCCATACTTAAGGGTCTTTCTCAGGTATACAAAACACTTCTTGATCATCATTTTTTTTCTCATTTTCATTGTTCGTTTTCAGGAAATCTCCAATTCTACATTTATTTTTAGCTAGCTGGCCTCTAGTCCTTTAAAGGAGTTAGTTTAGAACTGGATATTGTGTTGACATTATTGGACTTGGATAAAATGAGAAGAATTTATTGTCAAGCATTTGTTGATGGATGTTAAATGTCTGTTTCATTTTCACAAGGCCTGATTTGTTTATACTTTTTTGTCCCAGGGAAGAAAGGAGCTCCTCTCTTTCTTAAACCGCAGAAGGTATAAAGAAATGATGCTGACCTTGTTGGAGAAGAAGCGACTTCAACTGTCACACCTTGATATTAGATTTCACCTCCGTGACCTCATTGGCTCGGGGCACCTTAAAACCGTCAGCACTCCAACTGGCTTAGTTGTTCGAGTTTCAAAGGACTAAAACCCTAAAATTCACTCTGAGGGAAAGCAGATTCATGTAGCAGGCTCCCTGCCTTGGTTTCTGACTGCGCAGTTAGTTTTCTGTCATCAAATTGACTGCTGATGATGATGGAAAGTAATTTCTTGCCAACTCGGTAGAGAGAAGAACCAGGAAATGGTTAGGCAGCCATGTGTGTCGTCACCATGAATGCTAAGTTATGTCTCGTCCTGTTTACAATGTCCATCTTTTTCTGTTGTTTTGTATCATTAATGTTAAGTTATCCAGGATGTTACTAGACTGATAATTCCTCTGGAACTTCATGCAACAGCAGCATTGGTTCATACCATATCTATTCAAGCAATTTCTATTTGAGATGACAATTGTGCAGAAAAAGTCTCAGAATTCTGCATTCCTTCTGTTCTTTACTAGATGATTTTTTCCCTTCCAGGTTCTGTATCGTCTTCTAGGAAAGTTAAAGGTCTCATCAAATCGGGTTCAGCTGCGTAACACCAAACCGAGTTAGCAGTTAGCACTAATCAATAAAAAATCTTTTTATTGTTTCTTGCTTTCGTTCTATCTGCCCCTCGTATGTGAGTTAGACTTCCTGTTACGATTAAGGATTTTTTTCCTAAAAAAAAACCTGAAGGTAGGACGGGCACAGGCCTAGGAAAAAACAGGCATGCTAAATCCTGACGCAAATGCAGCCCGGCCTATTCAAGAATCAGATGAGTTAGAGCATTATTGAGGTTGTAAATAATTAGTAGGATATTCTGACAGCAAATTCGGCAGGGTCCGGGCCAGCCCAACCTATTACATGATGAGATCTACTAGAGTACGGTAATACTGACATATCGCATCAATCAGTAAAGTGGTTACAAATAGGCTATGTATATGCTGATGAAGGGAATCAAAATTGTCTTTTTTAAAAAGACGATTCGTTTAGGTGTGTTTAAAAGAAAACACGTGTATATCATATTTGGGCATTAAACACTTCTCGTTTCTAGTAGCATTATTGTTGTATCTAACATTAATGTTGTTTGTTTCCATACCCATGAAGGAAAAAGAGATTGTTTTCCTCTTTTTGTAATATGGGACATAATCGATATATATAAATTAAAGTCGACATATGTTAGCCTTTTTCTTAATTTCTTCTCATCACTTTCATATGTCTAACTCTAATGTAAAAGACATGCATATCTTTTATGTCGGCCGGTACCATATATGGAGCAGTAACAAGAAGGGTTTTAGTTTTAGTTTTTTTAAAGTATATTTTAAAGAATGATGGTAAGTCGAGTGTGATTTTTCTGGAAATCTTGCTCGCAAAAGTGCTAATACTAAAATGTAATCGTTATTGCCGTAGTGGTTAGGAATGCAAGGGATGTCTTAGCCCTTAGGTGTTGGAAAAAGAAAGGCAATACAATACTACTGTCACACGGTATCCTCCATTTTCTTTTTTTCTTTTTCTTTTCAAAGATGGAAGTAAAATAGCACAAGTTATACATTACATTATAGTGGAGTATGCGCCAACGTAGGAGACAAATCTTAATTTTCAAATATTTCGGGGCGTTAAACTCACGATTGTCCGTGAATTATTATAAAACTTTTGCATGTTGAAATTTAGGACAAGTTCAAGATACTTTATGGAATTCCTTTGAGGACCAAAAGAGAGTGGAAAGCTAATCTTAGAAGAAATTGGGGGGTTATGTATGTGGTGGAATCTTTGAAAGGGACCAAACAAGCATCGAGGAGCCACTGATTGGACTTGGTGTGACCCCTCTCTTTCAGTCTTTCTACTTTCTTGCGTAATTTTAAAAAGTTAATAAAGTTAGAGCCTTTAACATCAAGAAAATCAGACATAAATCTTCTACCTATAGCCTTATACTAAATTATTATGTCTTGGATAGGAATATTACCCCAGTTACGCAATGTATTTGATACTAGTATTATATGAATCGGTAGAATGATTTGGTAAGTCGTAATATTAATAATAAAACAATTAACTCCTTCTCTTTGCACGATGAATAAATTGTTATTTTAATGGCATGAATATCTTTCATGCATATTTGCAAGTTACGACTAATAATTAAAATATAGTAGCACTAGTATAGTACCGCATCAAAGTCATGGAGTTAGCATATGTTGTCTGGTTATTTAAAGGAGTACTGTCCAAAAACTATAGTTAAAGTTAGGGCCGAGAGGAGTGGAAATCCCTCGGAAACTAGGAGATTAAAAGATCAGAACAGACAAATCAATTATAATTTCGTTAGTTTTGATTAGTTTTTACATCACAAAATCAAGCCAGCATATACTGAAATTAATTATAATAATTATTATTATCATATTTTGCAAAAGAATATAAGAGAAAAATAAATAAAAAACATGCCAGCCATCCAATTATCCAAACAATATCAAATTGAATTTTTTATTGAGTTTATAAATACGTGGGAGACTAAAATAAACTAAATTTACATGTATACGATACGATAAATAAAACAAAATAAAAATATAGTTGACCTACTCAGTTGCCAACTAGGCCAACTCTTGAACTTGCCAACTATTGGTTACTTGGTTATTTAGAATTATATCGACGTGTTGTTTACGAAATGTATTTTTATTTCTTTAGAAACTCTCTTAATGTCTGAAAGTGATATTCATATGTATTAAAATATTAAAAGTTGTAGAAATAATATCTTTTTCACTTTAAAATAATAAATTAATACAATATTTTTAATCATTTAATACATACATTAATTATAGACATTCAACTATATAACATTATAAAAGCTATCATAATTATATTTTATTTAGTAAATTTATGAATAAACATATGGAGCGGAGTATAACCTTACACTAATTAATGCTAGCTAGCGTTATACTAGTAGGCAGCCCCACACGATAAAGCAGCACCGATTTAATTAAACGGTTTGCGGGCCGGATCAAAACGTTTGGTGTCACGCGAGTTACGCGACCGGAAATGCCAACAATGTTTATTTTCCTTCCTTGCACGAGGTTAAATGTATTGATTTTTACATTATGGGGTCTTTTACATTTTACCGCTAGTTTAGAGAAGGTTTATACGTATCTTTTAAGGACTGGATTGGAAGATCGAGTCAGAAAGGGTAGAGGTTTAAAATTTTGAGGTTTAATCGGGGTTTAATTAGGATTCAACTGAAATTCGACACATATAGTTATATACATGTTTGTAGTATATTTTTTTCACAAAAATCTAAATTGTATTCTTTTTTTTGTCATCACATGCAATATTTATATCTATAACTAAATCAAAACTAATTAAACTATTAACTAAATAAATTTATACCTGAAATAATTACTTTAGGACTTTAGGTTTTATTTTCACGGTGATTGGTGAGAGAGAGAGAGAGTGAGGGTTGGATGCTTTACATTTATTTCCGTAAGAGTTTAACATATATTTTTAAAAAAAAAGACATGAAACGACATAGTTTTGGTTAACATTGAATCTCATGTACAAAACCTTCAGAACCTCTAAAACCGTGATCGGTTTTTACTGTTCATCAATTCTCAAATCAATTTATCAGTTTTTTAGCGGTTTTTGCAAGAAGGAATTTTCCACCCATTTTAAGACCGACCAACCAAACGGTTAGAAACTTTAAGAGTCCAACCAATCGGTCTGATACGATCATGAGAACATAGGTTTATACCTATTAACCTAATTTTTTTTAAAAAAAATAAGTTGATGGTATATATTAAAAAAGAGTCAAGTCATGAGGATCATGACAACAAAATAGAAACCGAAACAGAAGACGGTGCCCAGCCACAGCAGCTGCAACAAAACTGCAGCAGCAGATACAACCTCAGAATAGGAAAGAAGAACAAACTGCCCCTGCACAACCTCGCACCCGACCACACTACGATATGCAGGTTCCTCACAAGACAGAACCCACACAGTGCTGCCCAACACAGCTACAACACGCTAGCCCCACGAAGTGAGCCACGAAGACGACGAAGCTATTGTGGCTAGAGAGTAAGGGAACGCAACATCCTTACTCTTAATCCAATGATGCCACAACACCATAACTTCCTGAAGGTTCCTGTCCCTGTGATGCCCCTCT
>NBIL01152405.1:0-16019 GCA_002752925.1 Viola pubescens var. scabriuscula | reverse complement strand
GATATGCCTTCTTGGTGTACTGATTTTTCGGTGCTCTTTTGGATGATTGTAAGGCTACTTAAAGCATCTTGTACCAGTTGTTGATCTTCATGATATGCAATATAAATCCGGGTATTAGTTTTCCATCTTTTCTCCGTTAAATCCTTATCTTCCTGTTTGTGCTTTCTTTGTTGAGTTGGGTTAAACTAGGAATATTCCCTTGGCTAGATCTACCCATTGGCTCCACATATCATTCGGTCTTGAACCTTAGGTCGGATCATATCACATAGGTCGGATCATATCAAGGAGGCAAGCCAAGACCAGCCCGGGCCAAAGCAACCATCGAAGCAAGCCGAGCAAATTCCAAGCCAGAGAGTAACGCTATGGCGTTAGTCTCTCTTAATGCCATAGCGTTAATGGCCAGGCCAATTTTGGCCGAAATGTGTTTTCGCGGGCTTTCAAGCCCATTTTGTGTACAGACTCTAAATAGACATTTTCTTCCTATTTTTGTCTTTTAGCTTAGACTTGGATGATATTGTGTTAAGTGAGATTACTCCTTCAATATCATTTCTAGGTTTGGGCTCTTGATCTTCCTTGGAAAAATCGACGAGTTTGAGATTACTCCTCATGATTTTCTCCGGGAGGAATTGAGGTTATTTTCCGCCGATATTTGCACCAAAATTCTATCATATTTTGAATGAATTTGTGGATGATTTTCGTGGTATTTTGGAGCTTCAATTCAAGTGTTTGATCTTCATTTTGTCCATATAAATTCGGGTATTAATTCCTTCCTTTTTCTCAGCTAAATTCCTATCTTCTTGCTTGTATTTTCTTGTTGAGTTGGGTAAAACTATAAGAATTCCCTTGGCTAGATCCACCAATTGCTCCACATATTATCCGGATCTTGAACCTTAGGCCGGACCATATCAGGCCTGGCTCGGCCCGGCAGGTTGAATAGGGAAATTCGGTACCTGGGCACTAGGCTGAGTTTCAAAACAGCGAAACCCTCATTTTTCGATTCTCTCAAAGAATCGGTCTTCCCGGCTGATTGAACCGGCGAACCGGTCGACCCATGTTCAATGTGTTGGCAAAAAAAAACCTTAACCAATACAGTAACACTATATTTGTGCCATTATATGACAAATATAATATAATTATAAGATACATTTTTTATTTATTTTTAAATTTTTTATACTTTATGCAAATATTAAATTAAATTTATTAATTTATTAAAATTACGGGTCAATCCGAGATTTTTCGAATTGACTCTCTGATCTTTAACCCTTTCCCTAGATCGGATTTATGAAAATCTCGAATTGAGCCTCTGACTTTTAACCATTTCCCCAGACCGGATTTATAACCGGCCGGGTTTTAAAACCTTGCGTATAATATATTTATTTTTCTTTTTTCCCAAATTCAAAAGGATTACTGTTAGACTTGATCGTTTTTGACTGGGCGTTGGGCCAACGGCATTAACATCCCAACCACATTAACAACCTATCTACCAGACTACCAAATAGATTAGAGTTTTGGACTAGAGAAACAGAAAAAGTAAAGAAGCGCATTCAAGGACGGAATCCGGATCCTCCAGTCCACTCACTCTTCTTGCTAGTCACCATGAGCTTCTGTCCCTGTTTCGGCAAGCAGACCTCTGATGATGACACCGACGGCGGCGGCGACGACCTTGATCCCGTCCTTCTTGTTTCTGGAATGGGAGGCTCCGTCCTTCACTCCAAGAATAAGAGGTTCGGTTTTGTGTCTCGTGTTTGGGTCAGGCTTCTCTTGGCTGATCTCGAGTTCAAGAAGAAACTCTGGTCTGTCTATAATTCCAAGACAGGTCTCTCCTCCCTCCCTTTCTCCTTCTGTTTATTGCTTACGTTTATGTAACACAAGTCCGCACTTCACTTCTTCTTCTGTTGCTTCTTACATTACCTTTTCGCATTCTTACGATTATCTGGGTCACAAGGAAATCAAGCTAAATTATAATAGAAATTGAAGTAATTAGGCTGCCCTGGGCTTCAGTTTATATTGTTCTTCTATCCTATTCATGTTGTACTCATGAAATTCGCATTTTACCTATGGGGTTATCATTGGATACTGGTTCTTTTCTCACTAAGATTCCTGTGTTTCATTTTTTCAGGTTATACAGAAGCATTGGACAGAGACTCTGAAATTGTGGTTCCTGATGATGATTATGGTTTATATGCGATTGACATTTTAGATCCCTCATTGGTAAGTCTAATAACTTCTATCGTAGATTTTCATGCTTCTTAACATATATATGTATAAACTGATTTTTTATGGCTGAGTTAGTTGCAGTTCTCCACAGTAACAAACAAAGTAGTGTTATTTCCTTTTCTACTTGACTCCACTGAAAATGAAATGTATACGGTAGTATGGTTTTGATGTCTATTCCTCAAATAAGCAACTCACTCTTGGAAAGTGGGGATGCTTTCTAAAATTGTAGCCTTTTCTTTTTCTTCCATCCTACAATAGTTTCTGACTATTTTTCTGCCTGATAATTTGAAATCACACGGCAATTTATTTTGGCAGATCCGAAAATTAACCATGTATGAACAATAATGATATTTTATTTTCCTTGATGTCTTAGTAAGGGAGGGTTAGCCATGGCCCCATTTTAGTTATCCCTTCGCCACCTGCCTGAACTGCTATCTTAGAGTGAGAAAGTGATGCAGACAGCCTAGAGAGGCAAGCTGATTTATCTTGTTTGGGTAAATTTAGGAATTTGGCTTGTAGGAGATGGATTAGGGCCACCCTAAGGTTTAATCTAGTAACTTTAGGAGTTGTTTGCAAGTTGCTGATGGTCTGTAAACAATGTGCTGGATCACTGTACCCAAGGAGTTCTCAATGTGATGTAGAGAAACAACAGAAGAAACCTCACCTGGGTTTCTACAGGGAAGAAATGAAACTCAAAACTAGAACCATAAAGCCAAAATTTTCAAACTCAGAGTCGAACAATAGTGAAATTAATTACATGCTGATATAGAGAGTCTACAAATCCTAATAGAACTAGGGCTGGGAGCTCTTAACTTAGAGCAATAAAAGGACTTAGGACATGGACTCAAAATAAAGCACACTGTGAATACAACTCAAAATAGTACTTAACACCATTGGTCCAACAGTTTCCAGCAATGCAAAACACACAAGAACCTTGACTTTTAAAATGAACTAAGTAATAAACTAACAAACTATTAAATGTAAAGATTAAAATTTACTTCTTCCAAAACTGAAGGAAAAATTGAAATTCACCTGAAAATAAGAATCTCAAAATAGAGATATGTTAAAGCGGGAACACACAATAACAAGGAAATATACCTTAAGGTTTGCAGGGTAATATCTAGGTTGTATTTTAGAATTAAGAAACAAAAACATAGGGTAAATCAAAATGTCACCAAGAACCTGTTAAATTGATACCATCTTCTGGGTATTGAAGCTGAATGAGTAGCACTTGGGAATAATCATTACAATGGGGGTAACCTAAATAATGTGGATAGGACTGCTGTATGGAGGAAGAAGTACTTTGTGGAGCACAAAAAAAATTCTCTGACAAGTGCTTCTAATGCTGTTAGAAGGTCCTAACTTTGCACTTTTGCCTATTGACTAAAGAGGCACCATTCTTATGCTGTGCAATACCTACTCATTAATGTTATTTTTTTTTGAGTCTGAAAAGATTTTGCCTTGGATTTGAGAAAGAAGTAGATAATTATGATGGATGTGTCAATTTTGATGTCATATCGGAGCTCTTTTTTCACGGAATTGTTGTGGAGAATGGGAAAGTGGATTTATATCTTGTTCAGGGGCAATCATTGATAGTTCTAAATGTTATGATGGCAACTGGCAACAATTGAACATGAAGGTTGGAGTTGGGATAGTATTTTCAGGACCTATTTTCTCTCTGTTGATTCACAATGCGTGTTCTAGTACTTAATATTGTTGAATTGCAAATACATGTAGTTGACTTCATATCATCTTGGAATACTAAAACATGTTTCAAGTTGTTGAAGCAGCTTCTTTGTTTTCTACGTTTGTTTGATTTTCCATTTGTCATTTAATTATCTCAACACAAAAGGAAAATCATTATCCTGTTTTTATATTTCTAATACCGAATTCATTGCTTTTCCAGTTTGTAAAACTTCTACATCTGACAGAAGTGTATCATTTTCATGATATTATTGATGTGCTCATTAAATGTGGATATAAGAAGGGAACCACATTATTTGGATATGGTTATGATTTCCGGCAAAGCATTCGGTAATTCTTCTTTTGCTTGTTATAATTTTGTAATAAAGATAAACACTGAGCATGTGAGTTTCATTTGGCTCCATTTCTAGCTGCGTTTGTCTACACAGAACCTGAGAAACATGAATCTTCTGCTTTTGACAGAATTGACAAATTAATGGAAGATCTTCAAGCTAGGTTGGAAACAGCTTACAAAGCTTCTGGGTGTAGAAAAGTTAATATAATTTCGCATTCAATGGGTGGACTGCTGGTGTCATGTTTCATGACTCTTCACAAAGATGTGCGGCTGTTTTCTTTTAGTGAAAATTCAACCATAAAGTTTCATAAAATTTCTCACAAAAATAATCTGGTCATGGCAGTTGTTTTCCAAGCTTGTGAGTAAGTGGATCTGCATTGCGTGTCCTTTCCAAGGTACTTAAATGGTCCACTTCCCCTATTTTCCCTTTTAGTCTTCCCTTTTGTTGACTGTTATTGAAGCCTTCTTCAACAATAATTTCATCTGCTTAATAGGAGCACCAGGTTGCATCAATGACTCTCTATTAACTGGGCTGCAGTTTGTTGAAGGCTTTGAGAGCTTCTTTTTCGTGTCACGGTGGACATTTCACCAACTGGTAATTTAAAATAGTTTGCCTGATTTGTAATTTGGGTGATGTTACCATCAAGTATATACACACATGAGTTTTCTGCCTCAGTTCTGTTGTCTTTCTTATTGTTGTTTTGGTTGATTTTATGTTCTTTTTGGTTTAAATGTACTTTTAAGATAGTTTGGTGACTACACTTATGTGCTTATTGCTACATTTTTTTCTTTCTGCAACAGCTATGGTGGATCTTACTCCAATGAGTAAAGTTTGTTATTCTGTTCATTTTTCTTATGTGGCATTTGTGGACTCTACCTTTTATTGTTATGGCTCATGTTTGACTTCATTTTGCATATCTTGTCCCATTTGTTTTTATTTCCTATACAAAAATAGCAGGTTTGTTTACCCATATCATTACTAGCATGGATATTTATTGCTGCTTTGGCTGTGTCCACCCTGATTAGTGCCGCAAACCTAATTGCTTCTATTCTTCTTTTGCTGCACTATCACAATTATTGTGCCTCCATAGTATCGTTGATTGCTGATTTCATGAATGTTATTGCTAACTGAAAATTGGTTATTATCATATTTCCATGCCTTTGGTTTCTAACAAGTGTAGTAGGGTAGTATGATGGCTATGCAACCATATAGAATTAAAAGCAAATTAATCCGCATTGGCCCATTGGCACATATGAAACCTATGGCCTTACTTTGACGCAAGGCATAGTTGTCATTGATACCGATAAGCCTTAATTGTATAGTTGATGTGGAGCAAACAAGAGGAAAGATAGACTAAACAACCAAGAAAAATCACCACAACTAGATTAATTGGAGTGTTGAGAGTGAAAATTCCTACAGGAGGCAAATACTTAACTTTTTGTAAATAATAGCACACATGTTTACGATCACATAGTCTTTGTGTTAGGAGAATCTTCTCAGGTTGTAATTTAGAGGACTAAACCTCTTGGCAAGCCATCATATTTGCTTTTAGGTCTAAAAAGCGAACATGAAATATGGATCCAAATCTTGTATCGCAAGGTTTGATATTTAAGGTAAGCTATCCTCTTTCTTTGAAACTAGGTTGATTAATTAAACTAAAACTATCAACTAAAAAATCTGAATGTGTCAATAGAACAGTAATGCATGAAAGCAATAGCGCAAAATAAGGAAAATTGAAAAAACTGAAGGCATTAAGTTTGATCGCCTAAAAAGGCATTTGATCTCTCATATATTAAGCATAGAGTTTATAATTACCACAGCTGACTACCAGTCTAAAGCGAAAACTCAAATCCTTAAAAGAATATTCAGTATCAAGTATATAGTCAACTAGGAAACATTTTCAAGTGAAACGAAATAAACTTGAAAGGAAAGCTCAGGATTAAAACTAAATAGCTACTCATAATTTGGAAGCATGATTCACATTTATGTCAGCAACCAGACTTTACAATGTGATCAAAATTAATGATTTACATGAAAGAAAAATAAATAAAAAATCTAAAAAGGGAATGATGCTATATGCCTAACTCTCTTCACTAAGAATTCTTTGGAGCCAGAGTTTATGTTTGATCATGGACAATTAAAACAATGCTTTGAGTGGCTAAGTTGCAGTATGCTTGAATGCTTTTCGTTTCAGGTGCATGTAATCAGATTGGAAATTGCTGACTTGTTTTTATGGTCTCTCTCCAATTTCAACGTTAGAAAAACTGATGTGTGATAAATTTGAGGTGCTACTGCGAATTGCAACATATTATAGTGTAGTTAAGTAAATTCCACTGCAGCTGTGTGTTTAAGTAAATTCCAGGGTAGCTGTGTGTTTACGTAAATTTAATAGCTACATTTCCTGCAGCAGAAAAAAGTTGCATTATTACTTTTATTGTAATGATACTTAGTGTTGTTCCAAATTGATGTATATTCTTGTCTATGCATATACAGTTGATTGAGTGCCCATCAGTCTATGAAATGATGGCAAATCCAGAATTTAAGTGGAAAAAGCAACCACAAATTCAAGTCTGGAGGAAGCAATCAATTGATGAGACCACTTCTGCTAAATTACAATCCTATGACCCTGTTGAAAGCATTTCTTTCTTTGAGGAAGCGTTGAGGAATAATGAGGTACCACTATAGATCCAATTTTTCTAGAAATTCTGGTCATATGGAAAAATATTTCTTGAGAGTATGTGTCTCTGCATTTCTAGCTTTAGTTTACCCTTGAGTTTTTTTTTTTTTCTAATAAAAAATTCTTCGTGTTAAACCTTCTTAGATGTGGTAATCTGGTAGCATTGTTATATTTTCGCCATTGAGTGTAAAATATTTCTGATACTTTTCAGTATTCGCTCCTATACTGTGTACTTAAGCCAGTGAATGATTTATCATCATTAGCTACTGTTATATTTGCAAATGGAGCACAATAAGGAAAACGATTTAATGTCAAAGGGATGTTCTTGGATTAAGGGGCAAATTTTAATAGTTAGGATGCCATAGCAAATAATGACAAATTGTAAAAAACTACTCATTCTGTAAATATTTTTTGAGGAGTCTCTTATTAGTCTTAATTTTTTATTTCCAACTTTTAAACCCATCAACTCCACCAAAATCTGAGATTATTGAAAGTTGCTGGCTAATTGTACAGCTAGATTTTCTGTAATAACTATAACAAAGGATAATCCACTAGTGGCTAATCGCAATAAAGTTTTGTTCTAGTTAGTGATGGTTTGGTGATGATGGATGCTTAACAACAGTTGTGGACTGTCCTGATATTAAGGTTGTTAAAGAAAAACAAGTAACAAAGAAAGAACCTAAGAATGACAGCCGAAACATGCTTAACTATTGATGAAATAGTTAAGAAGTTACAAAGAAAGAACCTGAGAATGACACCTGGGGGTATTAAGAGACATGTTTAACTATAGGTTGCATTTCACAATCTCAAAGCATTAGGCAATTTCTTAATGATCAGTTATATAGAGAATGCAACAAATCATAATAAGATTCGGATAAAGATTCTTAGTAATGGAGTCAAAACCGGAGACCATAACCCTAACAATTTCTGGCAATACTTTAAAGGACTTATGACCTATACATAAACCTTAAGACCATTATTAGTAATTGAGTCAATAAAACTTGAGACCATTGACCCTAACAATTTCCGGCAATACTTTAAATAATAAAAATCCTGAATCTTAAGATAAAGTTTATCTATCAATTGCTAAATAATAAACTAATTTGTTATTTAGCCAAAAGGCTCAAGACTTGAATTGTTATTCCAGAACATTCTTGGCCGTCATAAGTTTGGTTTTGTAGTGTTGAGTTGGGTTTTGTCTAGACATTTGATTTGAAAATCAATAGCTTCTTACTTTATTTCAGTCAGGACTGTTAAAACCAATTCTATCCTATTGCTATTTTAGCATTTTAAATTTCATGGGCTCATCATCTATTTCCATTGAATTGTTTTTCATTCATTGTTTTCAAGAAAAAAGTTTCTGTTAGAAATTTGAATTTATCAGAAAGACTGATTTGGCATTTAGGTGAACCTAAGGGGGGTCCTAAAGGATTGAATTACAAATTGAAGGGTTGAAAGCAGTGCCAAAATTCAAGGACTGGTAGAATAGTTTTCTCTACCAGTGGAAATTTTTGTTGACAGTTTTATAACTGATTGGACGTGTATTTGATGGTCACTGTTACACAATTGGAGTTGTAAATTACGGACCAATTAGAGAGATCATCCAACATATATTGGCCAGGGTAGGAAAGTTTGGTCATGATTTGTGTTTTTCTGACACGATGATTCTTGCATGTGACTAAGTAGCATGCTATGATAATTTTACTGTCCCAAAATAATGCTGTAACCCTATTTGGTAGATGTGAAAATGTCAATGAGAATAGGGACACTCAACTAGTCCAATATGAGGTTTAAGCTCTTTGGCTTGCTGTCCTTTAGGTCCACCACTCCATCAGGTTTTGTTGAGCCATTCTATGAGTAAATCATCTGTGCTTTTGATCTGATTTATTCTTTCAACTTCTTTTTTATTTCTATTTTTTTATGATCCTTTTACTTTTTTATGATTGAAAGTGCTTTGTGAGCTTATTTTATTTTTACCTTCGTTGAAGCTAAGTTATAAAGGAAATACTATCGCTCTGCCCTTCAACATTTCTATCCTCAGATGGGCTGCCAAAACTCGCAAGCTTCTGAATGATGCTCAACTGCCAGAAGGGGTCTCCTTCTATAACATATTTGGGTCATCGTATGACACTCCTTTTGATGTCTGGTATGTCCAATAATTGATTTGTAGGGTTTCTGTTTTAGAGCATA
Source organism: Viola pubescens var. scabriuscula (assembly GCA_002752925.1). NCBI lineage: Eukaryota > Viridiplantae > Streptophyta > Magnoliopsida > Malpighiales > Violaceae > Viola > Viola pubescens. The sequence continues at coordinate 6,896 of NBIL01152405.1, read as the reverse complement.
AGTAATGGTGTTATTCTAACTTAAGAATTTGTAAGGTAAGATACGCCATGTCTGCGTTATAAATAGACATCTAATTGATTATCTACAGACATTCTAGTGAAATAGATCTTCATATTCCGTTTTATGTGGTAACATTATGCAACAAATTTGCTGGAAATGTCTGTAAGGTGAAGCTGATTTCATGTATTCATCTTTAATGCAGCTATGGTACAGAAGCATCACCAATTGAGGACTTGTCTGAAGTGTGTCACACATTGGTTAGTGATTTCATTTGTTTGTAAACGGTGAATAATGTTTCAATAGATGCCTCAGCTCAGATGGCTATATTGCTCTTATTCAGTTACCACTAAACTCTTATAATGATTATAGCCAGTTATTTTAAACCATGACATCACTAATTGTGACGAGTGATATACTCGCAGTGCATCATTTCACGTTCATGTATATCCTCTTATGACCATGGGCCTACCACTTTGTACTTATTTTGTTCATGACTATTGTTACTGAATTACTTTTTGTTCCAGCCGCAATATTCCTTTGTGGATGGAGATGGAACTGTTCCAGCTGAATCAGCTAAGGTGCTTAACATTTTATTTGATTTCTATATCTGTTCAAAGTTCTCTTTTAGTCTTGAGGATGTGGTCTTAACTGGCAAAGCATGCAGAGAATGAATATGGCAGTTCACAAGAATACAGTAAAGCAGATTGTAGGTTTCCAGTTGCTATTGCTATTATTGATTGTTTAGAAGTCACCATAGTGCTGCATGTACATCTCAAGAAAAAAACTTGTTGAGATCAGAATTATTTTTCTTCTTTTTGTCCCTTTGATAAACTTGCCAGCTTCGTGTTCATAAATGTTTCATGCTTCAGAAATTAAAATGTTTAACATGTCAGTTGGTCAATCAACTTCCTGTAGTCACTTTAGTAAACGAAATGTTAGCTTAATCTGAGCCAATTGAACTATTTTGATGAAAATGTAGATTTCTTGGGTCTAGAATTTTGCTCACAGCTTTAAACTCTTCCGTAACTACTCAGTACCCATTAGGAAGGAAAACCATGATACAGATTTTTATGGTTTCTGAATGCAGCCAAAAGCAATTCTCCACAATATTCCAGTGCTACTTACATGCAGAGCTTTAGCACTTGGTCACACTTTTTTCTATGAATTAGTCAATCTTTGAAGTTGGTTGTAATGGATTGTCATTTAGTATTTCCAAGTTTTAAGCATCACGTGTCAGCCATAACAAGCATGAACATCCGTTTGGTCTATGTTGTGTTTGAGTTCTAGTATAATCCAGTATTGAACCTTCATGTGTCTTTGATATATAATGCAAAAGCATGTCTATCTGAATTGAGATTTTTTTCCTGGTTGCTATGTAATTCAATTTTTTTTAAATAGCTCTTGCTTAATACTCTCCCTTTTGAACAGAGCTCTTGCTTGGTACTCGTGACTGCTAATTTTGTTCTTATGTATTTTGGTTAAACTTTAACCAATTGCTCTATTGCTTAGGCTGATGGTTACAAGGCAATTGAGCGAGTGGGAGTTGCTAGTAGTCACCGCGGGCTGCTGCACGATAAAACAGTATTTAAGTTTATCAAGAAATGGTTGGGAGTTGAAGAAGAGGGGCTTCGTTGTCGGCGGCATTCAAGGACATCCAAGGTTGGTGATTCTTCTCTCAATTCACGTGTTTGTAAATTAGATGGCTGTGCAATGTAGTGTAGCAAAATGGCCTGAAAAGGTGTTTGGAATTGTGTTCTCCGTCGAAGTGCCGTGTACCGTGTAAATGTGATGTTAATAACCTTCTTGTAAAACCACATTTGAATTGGATTAACAAAGAAGTTATTTGTAAATTCCCGTCCGATACCGTAGTTATATGACCACATTACTATTGTTAATTTAATGATCATTTGATTATGATAATTCTACAATGCCGCCCATTAAATATTTACACATTTTTCGATTTTAACTTTTATTCCATGTAAATCAAGTGCAATCTTGCTGAAATTTCAAGGGGATTGATGCATTGAAATTATTTCCATTCATAGTATTCGATGAGAATTTTACCAAAATAAATGAGTTGTGTTGTGGCAATCATTGCATGAGCATATGATATCACTATTAGGGCTACTTTCCTTTTTCTACTTCAAAATTTCAGTTCATACCAAAATATCCGTAATTGACAAAACATCAAATATTGTCAAAACAAAAAAAAAACTCAAATCATTCTCACTTCTGCAGTCTTATTTTTCCTCTTATCCTTCATCTACTGTGCATCACTCGATGTTACGCAAGTTGAGGCCAGCATTAAGAATTGCAGATTTCGGTCCATTCGTAGGAACGGCTGTGGGTATCCAATTGTTATTCATTAATCCTTGAAGTTCTTGATTGTAAGGACTAACTTGATAGTAATCTCTAGCATGATGAGGGTGAGGAGGAGGATGGTCTGATGGTGAGTACTTAAACATGTTCTCGTCGTAATAACCACCAAAACCATTAAGATCCCCTTGAGTTTGACTAGCTACCATCGGAATACCTGTGGCAAGATTGCCTCTGTTGCTGTACCAGACCGAGTTAGAAGAAGCACCAGCAACAGAGCTGTTATCGTTCTCCATATTGCTCGTCATAAGGTCGAGCAAAGCTGAAGGCTGTTGAAGTTGACTGTAGGGTTCATCAGTAGTACTTTCCTGTGGTGCTACTTCTTGTTTAGACCAAAAATACTGTCTGATTTGACTCAGTTGCATTTGCTGCTGATAATAATGCACGCTAAAAGTGTTAGGCCAGGTGGTGGTGGTGCCAATGTAGTGATCATGATGTTCCTGCATATTAATATCCGCTACCACCGCCATCTCAACCTCCTCAGCTTCCCTTGCGCGTTTCGCAGCGCCGCTGCCACCGATGGGCAATGTGCTGCTCTCCAGGATGCTATTGACATCATATCTGGTCATGTCAAAATTGGTTACAGCATTCAATCCACGGAATTTTATGGCTGCAATATCATAAGCCTCTGCTGCTTCCTCTTGTGTGCCTATATATATATATATCATCATTATCAGGATATATATAAATTTGAGTTGCTGAGTCTAAATATAGGTAGAGACTTACTAAAAGTGCCCAAGTAAAGGTCTTTGTTTCCAGCAACTCTTCCAATCCTTGCCTGCCATCTCCCGTGCTGGTGATGTCTAAATTATGATGCACCACAAAATTACCACAACCTAATTACCATTATTTTCCCACTTCATATATAATAATAATAACCGATTATTAACTGAAGCTAAGAATTTAGGGGACAAGCATATATAAAGAAAAATCATTTGACATTTTTGATACATCACGTAACACTTTACATCCTATGTAAACGTAAAATAAGTGGTGTGGTGTGGAGTCCATGTTATAATTATGTGTGCAATGTGTACTTATAAACAGGAAAAAAAACTAGGTAGAATGGAGGTTCTTAATCTTTTAGTGACGATACATCAATTTTTTTTTTTCAGTATGTGATTGCCATGTGGTACCTAGAAACAATAGTTGCATTAATTTGTAGGTGATTGTGTAATTATCACTTCATTTTCTTCGAATTTTGTTCTTCCCAACTTTCCAATAGAGATATTGACATTGTTATACATCCGTTGTTCATTGGGTGGATTTAACATGAGAGTTGTTTCTTTGTATTAGTACTAGGGCTGCGTTTCTTATTACTCCCTCCGATTTTTTATAATTGTCTATTTTAACTAAAAAAATTATTTATAATTAATTATCGTATTTATAATTTATAAGAGATTAATTGGTGTTTTTTAATTGTAATTTTTATCTTTTCCATTAGTTACAAAGACGTTAGTTTTTAAAGTGAAGTAATTAATATAGTAAGGAGAGATAATTAGTAGAATGTATTTGTAACTGAAATCAATGATTACCTTAATCGTGTAATTATAGTTAAAAAAATAACTATTAAAAATTGGAGGGAATATATTAATTAATTATGTTTCAATATTAGACATCAATTTAATTTAGCTATGAAATTGTTTTTGAAAATTGAATCATGATTATTTGTAAGATATGGTTGACTCTACCTTTGCATTATCATCTTCTAAACCTTTTATTCTTCTCCTTATTTTGCTAACAATTAATCATACTGAAATTTAATTTCGCCTTTATCTAAACGAGTTTAATTAAGGTTATTTTTGTCAAGTATTGTTATATGAATTAATTTCTATTATGAATGAATGAAGTAATTGAAACAATTGAATTGAATTGAATTGAATTGAATTGAAATCTGTATTCTTTTTTGTTCTTTCCAAACATAAAGATTCAACATGAAATGACTTCATTTTTATTAAAAATATTAAAAATGAGTTTATTTCTAGCAAAAATTTGGTTCCGAATAGGGTGTATATGTCCCTCCTCTTTTTACTCTATACTCATGAATCTATTTTATTTTATTTATATTTGCAGGTTTATCTGGTTGTTTGTCTCCGATGCAATGATATATATATATGTAATTGAAAGCCTCGACACTTCCTTTTTATTTTTCTTTTTTTAATATTGAAAAAAATTCCTATACATTTATTTCCTTGACTATATATGTGCGTGTTTTGTATTTATTTAACTATTTATCTACTTTTTTTCTTCTTCTCAAGAATACTAAATTTGATAATGGCCTCTTTGAAATTGTAAAGAGTGCACTAAAGTAATTTAATTATCAGATAATTTGCTAATGTTTTTATTAATTAATTAACATTATCTTTACAGTAATAAGTTAATTATACTGTGAGAAGAATAGTGTTATACATCATTAGGGACCAAAAATTCATATAACCTTTAAACATTGAAACACAAAACTAATTTAATAAGATAATATTTAATCATCAAATAATTTATGTCCATGCTATATTTTTAACAGTGATTTTGTTCAGTTTTGCAGGTATGCCATACCCATTACTGCTTAAAGACCCATAAGAGACCATATGTTATTTTTTTTCCAAAATAGCAGTAACAAAACTATGCAATTATGTTATTGTTGGGTGCTCTATTGACGATTACATTGATGATCGATCGGGATCCATGAAGGGCGGTATTATTATTGTGGGGGTACGTACTGTACTACACTACTGGCAGAGTGGCAGTGGACTCTACTACTGACTGCAAAACGTGAGACGGAGTGGGCCGTAATTGCAAATCGTGCGTAGTGCTGTTAACTGCACTCAGTTAAATTATACCGTTGCTCACGCGCTATATTTTATTCTTTATTAAATCTCTCTACTATAATTTCAATCATATTTTAAGTCTTTTTTATATCATGTCATTAACTGCAAAATGATTTTTTCTCATTTTTTTTCTTATTCTACCGATTAGGTAACGAAACATCAGCAAATATCACTTAAAATGTCTATTGAATCATAATATAGAGATTAAATATGTCGAAAATATAAATAAAAGATAAAATATGTCCAAATAAATAAACTAGAGGGATGAATAGTATAATTTAACCTAATGGATTCTACTTGGAAATTGTAGCAGTACGTATAAGTTACCTAGTTACGCCTCGGTACATGGAAGCTCCTCGTGAAAACCCACTACTCCTTCTGCATCATTATATCAATATATGCAACTGACTTAACACTTAAAACAAATTTCCAAGGAAAAAATATTTGAACAATAAAAAAACAAAATTACGATATTTGAGCCATATATAAGTATACATCTGTGTTAAAAATTATAAAATAAAATTTTATCGTCTTTCAAAATTCTATTCAGTTTGAATTTAAAATAATCGGCACTCAATGACGAAATTAGCAAATGATTTTAAAAAAAAAAAACAAAAACTATAAGAAATTTAACCATATATTATATTACATTATATACCTTCGAAGAGACGCGACGTACTCTTGTCTCGTCATATGTTTCATTTCTTCCAACTCTTTTTCGTAGTTGCTGATCTGAAATTTCATAACATACAGCAGCACCATATTAATAACACGCATGTAAAGATGATATAATAAAATAACCTCCCCTAGTTTTTTTCTGCAAATGGGACACTTTTTAGTTTTTAGTTTTTGCCAGTAACTTTTTTGGAGCACGAGGACATGCACATCATTTTACATGTAAAATTTATTTTTAACTATTTTATTATTTTTCTGATATTGGTGAATATTTTATCTATCTTTTCGGTAAAAAACTAAATCTCATTTAATTATGGTGACTCTTCTAGCTACCATGGGAGAACTTGATTGAAATATACAAACTCAACCAAATCTATATATATATATATAAAAGGAATGGAAGAAGAAATTAAGGAGGAAGAAGAAGAAAATAAAAGGTAATTAATTAATTACAGGGAAATTAGTCGTGGTGGTGGTACCCCAATATTTCAATGCCGCTAAATCATAAGCTCTAGCAGCCTTTTCTTCTTTGTCATAACCTCCTGCACAAATAAAGCAAAACAGATCATCAAAATAGACATTATGGAGAATGAGTAGAGGCCAAGCATCAACAACAAATTAAGAAGTGCAAATTTAGAGATTGAAGAAAGAAACCAATCTCACCTAAATAAACTGCGATAATCAATTGTAAGTTTAGAGGATCAGGCCGCCGTACGTCAACATACAAAAAAGAGGCCAAAATCAAGCTTAGTTTGTTAGTACTTTTTTTCTTTTCTTTTCCAGTCACAGTTTATAATGTTACCTTGTCTTCCCTTACGAGTTTGCCCTTCTCTTCTGCAACTATTATCCCATAGATGAGCCTCGTATCTACCAGTCCACCTATGTCTGGCAAAACCAAAAACCGAACCTCAGATCTTGTCCTCGCTACTTTATAGAGTAACGAACACATTGGTAATAACTTGGAGTATATACATTTATAGATAAATGTACCTGGTTACACCTCGGTAGATAGAAGTTCTT
>NBIL01152386.1:0-10577 GCA_002752925.1 Viola pubescens var. scabriuscula | reverse complement strand
GGGGGAGATTGTTGAGGTGTGCGAACCAAAGTCCCACATCGGAAAGAAAAGAGAAATAAAGACTAAATATAAGAGGAGCGAACCTTCTTAATGGAATGAGGCCTTTTGTGAAAACCGTGCGGGCTTGGGCCCAAAGCGGACAATATCATTCCATTAAGAGAGACTCGGGTGGTTTTATTTCTCCAACAAAAAGAAAACAGAAAAATAAATACATTTAACAAAAAAAAACAAAAAAAACAAAAAAAATCGGGCCGGGTCTGGTCTCGGACCAGGACGATTTAGCCGGGCTAGACCGGGTCCAGTTTCTAGTCCCGTGTAAAAACGGGACCAGTCGGGTCCAGTCCTGAATTTGTCGGGTCCGTCCGCGGACCCGGGTTGACACCTCTATTCAAGCCTATGGCCGCTTAACCTTAACTAGGGCTTATGTTGTAATCCGTGTATTCGGGTTGGGGGAGTGAGTAATCAGCCTCTTGTGCCATGGGCCCGGTTATTCATTGGAAGGGATGTCTTGAGTCGGCCGTGCAGGAGGCCCCCTTGTCCGCAACCTTGTGGCCTTATCGTTATTAAATGCTTATCTAATAAAGAGACGTGTTCATTGTCATTGGTGCCTTGTGTGGATACTGTTGTGTGTATATGATTGTATGGTTATTCCTCGGTGTTGGTTACTAATCTATTTGTCCCTTGTGGATGCAGAACTAAGGTGGGATTGAAAGGCTGGTTCGTGTAACGAGATCTCACGGATGCCGCACGGACCTTCAAATAGTAAGGCCGTGACACGTACTCACCACTTGACGTGATTTTTGCTATAGTGAAAATTTAAGCACTCTCAAATGGAGGCAATTTTTTTTAGAAGTTACTAGAAGTTATTCACTTTTTTTTTTCCATTTTTTTAAAAAACTTTGTTATGTATTCAAATCCTTATAATGTAGTAATTTATTGGATAATATAGGTGTAAAATTATAAATGGTTATGTTGTTGTGAATAATTCAAATTTTTATAGTATTTCCTATAAAATATGAACTTAGAGTATTTTTGTCGACTTTTTATTTACGGCAAAGAAGGAAATGATATTTTAAATAACGTATTCGGAATATTTAAACAAGCATAAAGATACAACTAGTTAATATCCGATGGTTTATTTGTTGACTAAACTACATAAAAAAACTACATAATCTAAAAGTTTGTAATATAAACCCTTTAGTTCTCTAAAAGTTGTAATTTTAATCTTTCTACTTGTGGTTAAGAAAATCAAAATAAATGATAAAATAATTCATAAAATTATGCAAATTTGAGAGAAAATGTAGTAAATATGGAAGAATTCGCTACACTAAAAATTGGAAAAAACAATAAGAGTTATTTTTAAAATATTTAAAAGGGAATAAATTAAAAAACAAATTTTGTTTTTATTTTTTATTTTTTTTCATTGTATTAAGTTATACCATATAAGTTACATTTTTTTTCCAAATTCACAACTTTTTGCATTATTTTCTATTTATTTTGGATTTTTTAAAAGTATTTTAAAGATTAAAATTATAATTTTTAAAAAATTACAAGATTTATATTACGTGTTTTTAAAACTACAGGGTATTTTTTAATGCTAGCTTACCTTTTTCTTTCTTCTTTGTTTACCAAATCCTTTGTAATTAAATAAATGGATGAGGGTGCTAGACAAGATTTTGTACCTACAATTCATATGCTGTTACACAATATTTATTACTGAGAAGTACTACTGCTGTAGTACTAGTAATAAAAACGGGCGCAGTCAAACTCAAACCCCCATACTCTGAAAGAAGAACTGAACACTGAAAACAAACTAAGAAATCAATGAGAAAAGAAAATTCTATCAACGATTAAAGAAAATCCTCTTTTTTATTTCGACTCTAATCTCCTAATATAAACTAGTCTTATTCGAATATTTTTTTATCTTAAGAAAATGGCTCTCATAATTTCTTTTTTTCAAAGCTTGAACATAAAACTCTTAAGCTTGAATTCCAAAAGTTGTTATTAGTAGAACAAAATTAAACAATAACAGCGGTAATTATTAATTTGAGTAATTTTTTTTTTTAATGAAATCTTAGTGCTTTTTTAAAAATTAATTTTATTCGAATATTATTTTCAGATTGGCTCTTATAATATGTAGTAATGATTCTCTTTTCAAACTCACACGTACGTTAGAATTAATCAAGAATCGACAATTTTTTTATGGGTTGAATATAATTAAACAATGGTGATGGTGGTAATTAATTAATTACTACTAGCTATTAGCAGTAAAAAGTAAACGTGAAGGGCAGGGGGACCTTTTTGTTATGTGGTGACGTGGAATCTCCTAATTAGTTTGCCTCTCATCGTCTCGTTCCTTTCACTCCCTCTGCCGGTCTGCCCCTGCTGCCCCACTCCTCTCCTCTCCTCTCTCATTAAAAATCACTTCATCACTGCAATAATAACTCTCTCATCGACGACACTTCACTTCACACTCCATTTTAGCACTCAATTCCCTTTGACCCACCCATTTTCTTTTTTGTTCCTCTCTCAAAAACCCAATCCCTCCTCTTCCCTTCAATTCCCTCCTCTTCCTTCCAAATCAAGAACCATCTTGTGGTGAAAAAACCCCATGATTATCAAGAATCTAATTAATCTCATGTGTTGTTGCTGTTGGTGGTGATGATTATTATTAATTAAAGTTATTTATTTTATTGTCACTATTTGCATCAACATCATCATCATGACCAACCCCATCCTTATTCTTACATTATTATTACAACTCCTCCTCCTCTTCTCTCTACTCTCCTCTTCTCTTCTTGACCAAACCCATCCTTATTCTCCTCCTCCTCCTCCTCACCAGGTAAATAAATAAATTATTAATTAGTTAATTAATTAATCAATTGTGTGTGTGTGTGTGTTTGTTTAATTAGCATTGATTTAATTTAATTAAATTGTGTGTGTGTGTGTGTATGTAGGGCGGCGGCGTGATTAATGGGGAGGAGGGTGGAGGTGCAACAACGGTGTCGTTTGAGGAGAAAGCAAGGCTGGGCTCAACTCCACCAAGTTGTCACAACAAATGCAATGGGTGCCACCCTTGCATGGCGGTCCAAGTCCCAACTCTACCCGGCCGGAGTAACAGTAACACGCCGGTCCAACCGGGTTTAACCAAACCGGCCGACCTCTTTGACCCGTATCCTGCTGGCAACCGCTACTCCAATTACAAACCACTTGGCTGGAAATGCCGATGCGGTGACCATTTCTACAACCCTTAAAATTTTAGTAATTAATTAATTAATTAAATATGATTAATGGGTAATCATCATTGATCAATTACTTAATTATGTTCTTTGTTTTTATAATTATTAGTAGTATAATATATAGTTTTTTTTTATGATATACTAGAGGAGTATTTTGTAAAATGGGTAGTTAATCAATTAGCAGCTGCTTCCCATGGATTCTTTAGACATGTGAAATGGTGTCAGCAATTTAATTGTACACATTGAAACTTTCATACTACTTGTACAGACATTGGCAGCAGACTTAGTATTATTATCATTGCCTCTTTTTGGCCCCTCACATTACTATTATTATTATTCGATATTTTGGATTTCTTTTAAATTATTAACTACTGGTCGAGTGGCTCTTCCTATTTTATTCCTCACTTACATAAATAATAGATTGTGTAATTTTTGCACTGAAGAAATATCTGAAAATCAGTCGCCCAATAAGCGTGATATCGAAACTAGGTTCATGAAATTTACGCTAAATTACGTAAATTTTGTGCTCAAATTGGATTAGTCTCTTGTGACAGGGAATAGAAAATCAATCTTACTTTATATATATATATATATATTTTGGTGGTCCCTCTAATCACGAATCTTTCGCATCTTGACTCAACCGAAGCTAATCTCACCAACAAGTGGTCTGTTTTGGAACGGAACAAGTTAACCAATATGGTGTACAGTGTACTGTGTATGTGATATTGTAGTATGTGATATGAGTTCTTTGTGGTGATGCAAGTACAGCGATAGAGATGAGACTATACGCGAATTTATTATTGCTTACAAAATCAATGTCCTTCATGATGGTGACAGAGGAATGGAATGGATAGTAATTCCCCCCCTTTTTAAATTAGTAATTTCAATAAATAACTGTTAAAAGAGAATGTTGGGTACGTGTAAAACAGGAAAAAAAATAAAAAAATAAATAGAGCATGTTGGTAGTGATTTTATTTAATTTTGTTTATACATTTTTTATATTTTTCTGAACAGTGTAGTAAACTTCCCAGCTCGTCCGCTGGCAATGTTGAAAATTCTTTAAATGAATCTCCGTGTTTTTCGATTTCTCTGAATGTCCTTTCTATTTCTTTTAAACAGAAAATTAATCTCATTCGAATATAATCAGGGTTTAAAAAGAATATTTAATTAAATACTCGTTTGGTCCTAATAGTTGGACCAAACTAATTTAGTATTCAATTAACTAATTTACGAGTGAAACAAGCCAATTGTGCAAAGAACAAAAGTATCCTGAAAATTGCTGCTCACCACAGCTGGCATCATGCCATTGTAGTTAATGCATATAAAACCAAAACCCCGTTAGTGGTTTATTTATATCACAAGTCCGTAAATGATTTTACACGTGAATTATCCCTTAAAACATCGCTTGCTTTTTCTTTTCTTTTTTTTCTACTGGACTTACTTACACGCACGTACCAGTTAGCACAGCTTGTTCTTTTTTTTCTTACCCTGTTTTTTTATCCCTTGATTTTTTAGTGCGTGAGATCAGTTTTGGTAAATACCAATTACAATTGTATAAAATTGTTTCGACCATAAGTTTTTAATTGGTAGAGAACTAATTGTTATCGATCCTAATTCGAGCTAGAGCCCCTTCCATGGTTAAGAAATTAATTCTAATTACTGTCCACTATTTAAATGGGTATTTTTATTTAAGTTGATTTAAAATTACGAATCGATATGTTTTAGAATCATTTTTTTTAAAGATCTGGGAATTAATATTTTTTTTGTCTGAAAGAAACAAAAATAATAATACATGAAAAGACCGAAAAGAGATTTATTCATAGTCACCAAAAATAATTTTTAACATAAATAAAATTGTAATATCACTAAATAATTATAAACACTATCAGATGACTTTTTTAATTTATTTTTTATATCAAATCGGAAGAAAGGAAAAATTAATGAAATATAAAGGTCTAGGAAAGAAAAGGGGGTAATACCACTAAATTACTGTATTTTTTTTTTTTGGGTCAGATCAAATCACTTTATATGATTCGTGTAATGTTTGTACTCCGTTAACGGCAATGCAACGGAAGTCAAAGTTTTCCTTGTGATTAAGAGAATTGAATATATGCATTAACTACTAATATCATCATGAGAACCAATGGCATGATGCCAGCTGTGGTGAGCAGCAATTTTCCTGCTCCAATTTTTGTTCTCGTGCAAATATTCATCCCAAAGTTAGTCCATCAAAGCACTTGTTGATATTATTGTAAGCTTAATTCTATTAAATAAGACAAATATTACAATGCAGCCCAAAATATAATGAAATAAGCCTAATGCAGGCAATGAAACTAATCTAAACCAAAGTAACACAACCCAAAATGAGCCCTAAGAGGTTGCGCGCATTGAAAGCTTTATGACCATACATTACGATTCTATGAACTACCCTCACTAGAATTTTGTTTCTCCAAAATTCAAACTTAGTCTTATACCTGGAAAATTAAACAATTGGTTCGATGAAATAAATAGTAATTATTTAAAGAATTAAATAAATATTAAGTGCAGTTTTATTGAAATATTGTATGATAATATCTGATATATATTATATAGGGATTTTTGGTTATATAACATATATTAAAATATACAAGTGAAACCCATATATATATATATATATATATCATCAAACACATAGAAGAAAAGATATATCAGAAAAACACAACAGAGAGAAAAATAAAATAGTTACACAAACTCTATTTGATAATTAAAATAATCTCCATTACTAATCCTTTGTGTATTTTTTGTGTTCCTAACCATCTACCTTTTATTTATTTTTACTCAAAATCGCCCGTTAACATTATGATAATACATTTAAATGATAGTAAAAACTTACTAGGTTGATTTTTTTTTAGCACGCTTCAAGCCCGAAGGATTAATCAACCATTCTTATGGCAGAAAATATCGTCTTCTTATGTTTATTGTTTATTCATGTAGAAAATCAATTCGTCTTTTATTTATCTTTTATATCTCTTATCTTTTCGATGTATAACTTGTTAGTCTTGTGCTCGAAAAAACTAACCAATTGGAGTAAAAGAATAAAATAATTATTTAAAGAGTTAAATAAATACTAAGTACGGTTTTAGTAAGATATTATTTGATAATATATGATATATATTAATTAGGAAATTTCTGTTATTTAATTATATATTAAGATATATATTTAAATAACTAATAATAAGTGAAACTCTAGTATATATATATATATAACACATACAACATAACTAAGCCATTTTTATCCGTAAAATCGCATTAGTAGGAACGCAACAGAGAAAAGCGAAAGAGTTACATATTTTTTTTTTCTCTTCGTGCTAGCACATTATACTCTGTCATAATTCGACTCGGGTGTAGATTCAAATAGATGGTATTTGTCTCATCAATGCAACATCTGTTGATTCGATTCAAGTTTGAGTAGCCAAACTTCACACAATAATCAAAGTTAAATTATGATTGTTTGCTTAACATATTTTGGTTTTCTATTAAGGTGCAAGGTGCACGATTCAGATCCTTATTTTTTTATATGATTTATTCGATTGCATAGTTTCTAGATTAATTTTCTGTGTTCAGTCTTCCACTGCGATTCGATTCAAAACCTAATATGACTTTGCTTCACACACCCCAAAATATGAAATGGAATGGAAATTTTATGCACTTAGATTTTTATCATGATACAATAAGTAAACACTCAATTATTACTTACATATGGAATTTATAACCTCAACTCAAAATAGTAACTTCAATGAGTATGTAGTTCTTTGGTTGTTTGCTAGTAGTAAATGCTAGTACTAGTAATAAGTTGGACTAGATTCGAATCTCATCTTTATCTAAAAAAAAAAAAATACTCAAAAGTAGGAATGATTTTATTAAGAAAACCAGTGAAGGAATGAAACCTAAGTTTTAAAATTAAAGTGAAAAACTTTGAAATTGATATTACTCTCTTTAATATTTGAATATTTTATATGTTTAAAGTATAAACTACAAATCCCTCTTCTATCCTAATTTTCTTATAAGTAGCAAATATATCTAATTTTATGATTTGCTTAATACTAAAAGATTATCATTTCATTTATATAGCATCGCAACGAGAAGACAAAATCTCTTTATTAAGCTAGAATAATTCTCTTATTAAAATTTAAAATCTTTGAGTAATTATATAAAATTTTATAAATATAAGAAAGTGGGAGTGACGAAGTGCGAATAAGTTATAAGTGCAAGGAAATTTTCTGATACTAAATGATATTCCTACGAGGGGGGTGAGGATATTTCTGTCACTGGACGTGTTGACGTGGAGGAAGTGTTGGCTTCTCGATCATCTGCAGAGCGTCAGAGGGAGTCTCCGACGTAGAGGTTCCGACGATCAAGTTAGAAGCGAAGTGAGTATAAGTATTGAGAGTATTGGGAGGGTTACCGGAAGTGCTGTGTGGAATCTTTATGTAGTTCTCTTTGTGCGTGTCCCCTTTTCTGACTGAGGGGAGGGGGCATTTATACCCCTTCCTTGCTTGGTTTCCGGCGCTCGCATTAAATGCAGTCCCATCAACCTTAGATATTCTTATGTCCGTCATTTGGAGGTCTGAGGTTCGCATTAAATGCCATCCCATCCGTCCAGGACATTCTTGCGTCCGCCGTTTGGAGGTCTGAGGTCCGCATTAAATGCGCCCTAGGGGGTAATGAGTATCCTTAGGCCACGTGTGCTCCTAGAGTAGGGATGGATATCGGTCCCGACATAATCCTTCATACCGGTAAGGGGTATATCTGGTATCCGTCTTCGGGTCAGCGGTCGTGACATGGGCGGTGATGGGTGTCAGTTATGTGGTCATCCGTTATCATCCTTTCGGGGGGGTGGGGATGCATCCTTAGATGGACCGGAAGATTGTCCGTCATGTGGCGGCTATGGTATCTGGTAAGGTTGATGGTTCCCGTTATCTTCCCTCATGGCATCCCCTTTCGGGGGCAGGGGCGGAGGCAGTGTAGGAACAGACATGGCACGTGCCCTATCTAAGTTTAGGGTTATTTAGTATTTACAATGACTGCCCCTCATATAAAAACATATATTTTCCCCCAAAAAACTCAACGCAACAGCCCATTATTTCCCCTCACTTCTCTCTCTTTCAAACCAACAGTAGCTTTGCCGCTTTGGACAGTTAGACGGCGCGGCGGAACACCAGCAACAATAAAAAAACTCAACGCAGCAGTCCATTATTTTTTGTTTCTTTTTAATGAAATTGTATTTTTGAATTTTTGAATTGTGCCATTCCTAATATAAAATTCTGACTCCGCCACTGTCGGGGGGATATCGGTAAGTCATAGATTTGATCCACGTGGCCTCTAGCCGGCGAAGACTAAGTTAATGGGTTGTTTAATGACTTTAATACCCTTGTCTATTTTCCATGTGTTATCACTAAATATACCAATCATTTAAATAAGAAAATTAATTAGATTTAACCAAAAAAACGTTGGCTGCGGGTAGGTTAGCTGGTGTTTACTTCTTTCAGATTTTTTGCACTCGATTTTTTTCTTTTGGGCTCATCTCTGAACCTCTAGAATTCCTAACTTCAACAAATCCCATGGTGGCGGTGTCTGCTACTGAGTCATAACTGCTGAAATCGGATGATTCCGGTGACGATATGAAAATGCAGAAGGTTGTGGCGGAGGAGGATCGGGATGATCCTTATGATGGAGAGAAGAAGCAAAATGTTGCACTTGAGACTGATGATGAGAATTCTAGAGGATGATGCTCGTTGGAGTTCGGACGATTCGCATGAAGATGAGAAAAAAACAAAGAAGAAGGATGAGTCGTTGTATCCGGACCACGTGAGAGACGATGGCATCGACTCCGACAACGATTTTGAGGATGAGGGTGAGGATTTGAGGAGACCGATTTTCCGCTACCACAAGCAGTATGAGAGGACTGAGGACTGAGGTCTTAAGTCTTATCTTCCTTTTCTCTGTTTTGTTCCTGTCCTTCTGTTGATTTTGCTTTCCTGTTTCTGATCAGATTTATCAGGGGTACGATGTTTCTGTCCGTCTCACTGGTTCGTTATTGGGTTGCCTCTCTCCAATGGATTTTAGCGGTATTGAAGGTCTTATGCAACAATCTTACAAATGTGTCTTTCTCGACATTAAGGATGAAAATGAAAGGAGGAAGGGGCAGGTATGTAATGTACCATTTGGACTGTTACTTTATTTTTTCGTTTATACTTTTTTTCTGGCCTGTGGTTCTCATTACGATTCTAGGTTATTTAGCATGTGTGATGCATATGAACTCTTTGTGCAACAATTGACTTGGATTGCTAGTGTTTAGGGTCTCTCGGAGCTGCTATTTGAGACACTTCAGCATGATGCTTTCGTCCATTGTGCTGGTTTTATGCATTACTTGACCTTTAAGGCTAGTGATTCTTCATCTCGAGAAATTAAGACTTATCTAGCTAGGGTGTATCATGGAATGGATGAAGAGATAGTTGAGGAATTTAGGCTGAAACCTAGCGAGGAAGCAAGTTAAGTACTAAGTAGTCCTTTGTGCCAATCACGACACCTTGGTATCATAGTTATTCTCATCAATCTTCAATTAACGCTCACTTATTGGCTGAATTCCTTTTACCTACTTCCCATAGTTGTTTGTTGAGCACTGCTGGATCTCCTTGCACATCATAGCCCCTTACTATGTGCCATGCAGTTATCCTGTTTTGGTCCTTTATTTTCTTGTGCGCTTGTTGGAGTTAACATGTCTTGTGTTTTTTCTTCCTTTGTTTCTTCTAGCCTGACATGTTATATGGCTTCTCCCCTTTTGTTTATTCTCGTTCTCTTAATTTTCAATTTTTATATTTGTTGTGTAAGAAATACCACTGTAGACATCAAAATTGCGGCCCGTCTAAAAATATTCGGCCAAGGTTATAAAGAGTCGCGAAGCCCATCTACTGAAATCCATGAAGCTTACTTGGTCGAAGCCCATCAGCAAGCCCATATTTGGGTGGGACAAAACCCATCTCATATTCATTTATTAATGATTTAATTAAATATTTAATTAATTAATATTCAAACCAATGAGGTGAAGACACATGTCATCTTTCCACTTCCAAAATTACCCTTATGAGCCTATAAATAGAGGCCTCATCAGAAGGTGAAGAGAGAGAAGATTTCTTGGAGAGAAGAAGTGTTGCGAAGATCAAGAACTGAAGCAGATCGTCTTCAAGAAAGAAAGAGGAGCCACAAGCTGATTCAAGGCCAGTTCTCCCCCAACTACATCAAATCAAATCAAGGAGAAGTCACAAGCTGATTCAAGGCCAGTTCTTCTCTCAAATCAAA
>NBIL01152353.1:0-13085 GCA_002752925.1 Viola pubescens var. scabriuscula | reverse complement strand
CAAGCTCCCAACCGAAATGCAGCACACCATCGCATACTCGCTTGATCAAAGGATCCAAGCTGATGACATTACCCATCTCTATCTGCAGAAAAAACAAAGAAGGGATGATATTAGGAGGAAGGGTGAATTGATTATCTGTTTTTTTTGGTTACTTTCTTTCCTTTGTTATTAGGAGGAAGGGTGGATTGATTATTGATGACTACTGTATGGTGCTGCTGCATGCTGACGACAAACAGTAAGTCAACCATAGCTTTAAGTTAATGTTTTTTTTTACTATATTAGCATAATTAATTCTATAATTTTCTACTGAAATTACACATGTAATTAATAATAATACTTTACTTAGAAAAATACAAAGAACATCTTAAACATTATGAAATTGACAAACAAAATATCATAATATAATAACAGTATTTTGCTCAATTCAGTAACAATATTTCTAAAAAATTGTATATAGCATCGATGGATTTAATCTTTTAAATATTAAAGTCGATTCGTTATACCGTTCAATTATATGTGATTCATAAAAATATGAAGTTGGTCTTCAACTCGTATTTGTTGGCTCGGACTTGCACCAAGTGTGATTTTATTTTCATAACAACTTTCATTCGATAGATTGTGTCGAATGGGAAGAAAAGAGAATAACTATTGTTACTTTAGTTGAGGAGTTGGAGCTGGTGGAGCTAGAGCTAGATTTCTTTTTGTTTTTCTTCTTTTCTTGTGTTCTATATAGTACTACTGCTATACCCAAATTGTTTGTTTTAATTTTTGCTGTCTCAATCAAATCTAATTCACTGGTGGTCTGACGAGGAATAGATTGTAATAAAAGAAGGAAAAAAAATACCACATCGGAGAAAAAGCTAAAGGATGAAAAAGTTTATAAATGCAAGTGAAAATTAAATCTCTAAAATGCTTGAATGGAAAAGTTAGGTCATACCTATATTTATTTATTTTATCAAAGAATGACACTTGGGCCAATAAGTAGATTAGTTTTGGATTTAATTAATTAATTTTTTACTAAATTCAAAATTATTAATTTAAGGGAAGAGTTTCATTCAACCCACAATCAAACATTATCTTTTTAAATCAGTTTATTAAAACTATAAATTCAATTTCTTCAGTTTTTAATAACTTTTTGCTATTAATTATCTTCTCTCTTCATCTCTTTATAAATTTCGCAAGAAAAGTTTCAGAAAAACTACATTCTTGATTTCTGGTAGCTTTGGTGTATCCTGGAAGTAGAATTGCCATAACCATTGAAATACTTATAATGAGGGCAATAATCACTTTATTTCCTAACAAATTGTTCATTCCATACTAATATTCCTAACATAAAATTATCGGTAAAAATTAGGACTCGGTTCGAATCGCTTTCTGYCTATAAAAAAGAATATTTGTAAGTAATAGTTAAGATATGAGTTAAGGTTGCGAGCCAAATGCCTATGCTCATCGAAAACTGATCACATGGTAAATGAGTAATTAACAGATATGGAAAGGTACTGTTGCGAATTTGAAGGGATCACTTACCGCTCCTTCCGCGCCAGGTGTTTTGAATATTTCAGTTTCAACTCTATTCAAAGCACAAAAACCAGAAAACCAAACCTGCAAAACAAACGAACATCATTATCTTTGCGATCAGAAAATCACTTAATATGGATGATACGGTGGATGCTGAGTTTGCAGCTGAGATCCCGAAGCATGATCATGACGATAGTAAGAAGCTGAACCACTCTTCTTCCTCTTCTGATTCCGAGATCAGCGAGTTCATCATCACCCATTCCACCAAGAATCGCCTCTTCGGCCGCCAGAAGCCTCTCCACTTGGTTCTCGGAGGTGGAAAAAGTAAATCCTTCTTCTCCTTTCTCTGTTCTTTCTTTCTTTATGAGAATCGTCAAGATTGTGATATGAATCAATCGATATAAAATCGCTCTAATTCATTGATTTTGGAACAAAGATGGGCGTTGCATTCGAAGTTGTTTGGATGACAATGCAGTTGATCGAATCAAGAATTTCACCCTCTTTTGTTGTTGTTGTCGTCTTCGTGTTCTTTCTTAATTTATGAGAATTCATATACAGAATTTTGCATAGAATCGATATGGGCATAGTTATGCATAATTTGATCGAAGGACTGTTGTTTTTTGTTTCAGCTGCTGACATTATACTATGGCGAAGCAAGCAGGTATCAGGATCCATTTTTGCTGCTGTCACCATCCTATGGCTTCTCTTTGAATGCGTAGGCTATCATTTCCTCACTCTGGTTTGCCATGCTCTAATCCTCTCCTTGACCATCCTCTTCCTCTGGTCCAATCTAGCCTCCTTTGCCAATATGTAACTTCTTCCTCCTCTACGATTTCTCTCATTTGTGGATTCTTTCTGTAAAACTATATGTATGTAACAGTTATGAACTGTGACAGATCACCACCAGAATTCCCCAAGCTCAACCTCCCCAACGACCTGCTCGCAACAGTCCTTCTCTTGCTAACGTCAGGGATTAATCAGGCGTTCGCGACGTTTCGAGCAGTCGCTTCAGGGAAGGATTTGAAGAGATTTCTCTCGGTACCCTTTTCGATCGATGCATGAATTCCACCTCTCTTTCTTGAACTGTGATCTGAAAGATGCGTGTTTTGCAGGTGGTTTTTGTCTTGTGGGTCATTTCTGTTGTTGGTAAATGGTTCAATTTCTTGACCCTATGTTACTTGTGTAAGTCTCCCAACATACTTCTTTACTCACTACTCGCGGTATTCCATCTTGACACGATCGCTGAGGGAATACTGGGAGTAGTGTATAATTTTCCCTTACCAAGTACAATGTAGTGGATATGACAAGTGGATATACAATGTTTTGGGTTGGTTGGCTATTGTTGCAGTGTTTGTGATGCTGCAGACAGCGCCGGTGCTGTACGAGAAGAACGAGGACCATGTAGACTCTTATGTGGAGAAGGCCTGGGTAGAAGCGAAAAAGCAGTACGCTGTGTTGGATGAGAAGTTCCTCCACAAGATCCCTGTTTTCCCTTCTCACAAGAATCATAAGCAGCACTAAATACAAGAATTGCTCAAATTTAGTTAGCTGTTCCATTCTGTTTCGCCATTTGTAACAGACCAGTTTAGATCTTTGCGGTTACTTTACAAGCAAGAAATCATTTGTCATGTCATAAATTGATTGTGTGTAGACACTTTACCTACTTTCTTACCAGATTCACAAGCATAGCACTAGCAAAAGTTTCCAGGATGAATCTTAGTTTGCATGTTCGAGGCTGGAAGTAGTTCGCGATATGGCACAGGAATGCCATGGACTGATTCAAATGCCAACCACAATATACCAAGGCCGCTTTCTACTATATTAGATAGCACCTACGATGCGATGTTTAAGTTACAAACAAAATTTAACCTTTCATTAACTCAAAACATCCTACCGGCTGGGATAATAGTACGCAGATTGCAGAATCTTAGAGTGCTGTTCACTAATACAATACAACAAGAAGCCGAAATGAGAAGGGAAGAGTGCTCTATACTTTTGATTCTTCCAATTGTGGCAAGAAGGCCTCCCACCATCCATATTCATACTTGGGATACGGCGCCGCCCAATTTTCTGGCTTCTCAAACTCTATCTTTGCAGGATTTGAGGCTAAAGCTTCTTCTTGGGTGTCAGCTTCAAAACTACCAGATAAAACGCGGTCCAATCTTAATTTCATGAACCTGCCAAGTCAGGCAACAAGTAACAAGAGAAAGTAAGCGATGAGAGCCAAGAAGTTAAGAAAAGAATTTCAAAACAGTTCATAGTTAATCAGAAAACAGGTAAGAAAGAGAAGGTTCTTGCAAGTTGCACATTTTCATACTATTACGATATGTTGGCGGATGGAATATGCAAGTCTTTAAGTTGCCTATACTAGACAGATAAAAATGAACAAACAAGTGATTAAGTAGCTCTCATGGCTCAACACCAAACAAGTAAACTGCTCTGGGGTGTAAGAAAGAAGGGAACATCCAGCTCAATAGTCATAGAATTAGCAATGCTGTTCCAATTCACGGGCCATAAAAGGCAAAAAGACCTTGTCTGAACTCAGATCACAGGCCTAGACAACCTTGTTTACAAGCCTAAAGAAACATTGTTAAGAGCTTATCCTACTAGTATTGTTGTAAGCCCAATATGCATGCAGTCTTAAACATTGGCTTAAGTTGACTCGTGTCTTAAGCAAATGCGAGAAGTATGATCTGATTAGTTCTGTTTGTGCTGTGCTTATAGTTATACCAAATTTTGATGACCTGAACTCGAAGCTTCATATGCTGCAAGGTTTCCCATCCAACCATCAGTACCAAGAAAATAACGTGAAAAAGGGTACAGTGTAGAAACTTAAACAGGGTTACACCTACTTGATGCAACTAATGCATTCGAAAATTGAACAAAATCACACATGCTCAAGCGAACAAGAACCACAACTTGACAAATTATACACATTGTATGCTTGAATACAGTTGTGCAGGGGTGAGGAAGTGAGAGATCATATAAAAGCAAACATGAAAATATAGAAATGAAAGTGTAGCATTACGTGATCCAAGTGCCATTGGTTGAGACTAGAGCAACAGCAGGTCTCTTTAATCTCTTGGTAATGTCAGGGAATTTATCCAAGAACTTGGGCTCAATCACAAGCCAGTAGTCCTGCTCTTTGTTGCGCTCTCCATAATAGCGACGGCGCTCGAATAACTGCTCCTGGAAGTGCTCCTCTTCGTCCAGCATGAATTTGGCATTTGCAACAATGAAGTAATATTTGTTGGCCTCTTGCTGTACGGTGAAGGCCAGGGAAACCAAACAAAAAAAGTCAAGTTGGAAAACTGCAATACGTTGTATCAGAAACCCAAATACTCATCAAGCTTAAAAAAGGAATTGCATATTACTATCATGAAATCCAAATTGAGGGTTCTTTTAAGTTTTCTTTTCTCCCCCAAATAACAAGATAAAGACTTTTCTCTTTTCCCTTGTCATAATAGAACTGGGATTTAAACTAGGGACCTAATTACTCTCTGCTTTTCAAATATGGACATGGATAATGCAGGAAAACGATGATTGAATTTGTGTTGGTGAAGCTAATTACTAACCTTTAGAGGGGGAGTGGAGGAGGAACTGAGCTGGTCAGAGTCGACAGCCGCGACGGCAGTTCTGAAGGAGGAAGCGGTGGGCAAGGAGAGGTTGGAGGGCTTGACAGGGAAGAGGGAGGAGGCGGTGGCGGTGGTGGTGACGGTGATCGGGAGTTGATGGGAGGAGGAGGAGGCCTTGATGAGCATTAATGGATTAATGGCAGCGGAAGAACCAACCGCAAGACTCAACATTTTTGCTTCCCTGCTTCTTCCTTCAGTTTGCAGCTTAGAATTTGTATGACTTTTTTGGGTTTTTACTGCAGAGAAGACGATAATGGTAGTAATGGCAGTGTGTCTGAGACTGAGAGGGAACAGACGAATGGGAGAGGCAACTGTCAGCAGACAGACAACCTTATCTCATCAACAATCCAAAACATTTTCCTATTAATTAATTACTCATGTAATTTTTTTTCCTAATATTTTTCATTTTCCTTTTCTTTATAAGTTTCTTCTTCTTTTTTTCTTTTTTTTTATATTGGAAATGAATTAATCCATTAATTCAATATTTATGCTACAATCAATATTTATCAAATTATTTATTTATAAATATACATTTTACCGAAAAAATGAAAAAAATGGAACTACTCGTTTTTCTTTTACTTAAGTGGTCTTCTTTATTATTTTTACTGAAAAAGAAAATGTTCCCGCAGATTTTTCATTAATTATTATTTAACTAACGGTGAAAATACACTTAAAAACTCGAATTTATATTTAAATATTATTTTCGCTTATAAAATTTATTTATAGATTTTGGTTAGCAATCGCCATAAATTTTGGTTAACATAGATTTTATTTGGGGTAATGACATTTTACACTCTATATTCGATCGAAATTGACATTGTACACCTCTAACGGAAAAAAGAGCTTTAATAAATCCTCTATTCGCCAAAATTGATATTTTACACCCCCGTTAATACGTGTCAGTTAAATACTGACGTGGATTTTAGTTTTGAATTTTTATTTCTTTCATTAAATATGTGTCATCCCGTAAGCATTTTCACCTCATAAAATAATTAAAAAAAAAATTTAATTTAAAACTTCAGAAAAATAATGTAATTAATTTTAAAAATTCAAAAAAATAATATGAAATAATAGATTACCCGCTCCAAAATTTCGTTCTTTCTTATTTTCTTATTCCAAAAATTCCAAAATTTCTTTTCCAAAATAATAAAAAAATTATTTGATTCTGATTTCATTTATAAAACTGAAAATTACACGAAAATAAAATAATTAAAATTAAGAAATCTGATTTTAATTCCATTTTTAATTAATTTCAATACATCTTTATCTTCCTCCATTCCACTTTCCTTCTTCTCCATCTCCACTGGCTACCTCCAGCCATCACTTCTGGCCAGCACCTCCGCCTCCCTTCTCCGGCCCCCATCTACGCCACCACCTCCCTCCTCATCCAACCACCACCACCACCTCTACCTCTCATTTCCGTCTCCGTTTCCAAAATTTTGGAAAAGGTAATCTGTTATTTTCTATTATTTTTCTGAATTTTTAAAATTAACTAGTTTTAAATTAATTATATTATTATTTTTAATTATTTTCTGAGGTGGAAATACTTACGTGATGACATTTATTTAATGAAAGGAAAAAAAATTAAAAAAAAAATCAACATCAGTATTTAACTGACACGTAACGGAGGGTATAAAACATCAATTTTAATAAGTAGAGGGTTTATTATGACTCTTTTTTTCCGTTAGAGGTGTAAAATGTCATTTCTCATTTTATTACGGTAGTAGAGGAACAAGAATTACTGCCCATGGGTGGGCTTTGATTTGGGCCGGCAGGCTGTAGAGACTAGAAGAGACTCAAGAGAGTAAGCAGAAATAGGCGGGAAAGGTAAGGCAGACGAGGAGGCGCACATTTGCCGGTGCAGAGAGTGCAGAGTGGGGTTTCCCTTCCAAGTTGAGGTAGAGAGCCGAGCGCCGAGAGGAGTAGCTAGCCACAACACAAAACCGAGATTTTTAGAGCGCGATAATGGAGTCTACGCTCAAGGTCAGACACAAAACCCTTTCCATGAATTTGCTTTTCGATTTTTTGTTTTGTTTTACATTGCTTGCAATCGCAAATATTAAAGGGAAATGATTAGAACTTTGGAGTGCTATTTTTTTAAAATTAACTGTTTGTGGTTGCAGAAATACTTTGGGTTTTCGGGATTCCGGCCATACCAGAAGGAAGTGATAGAGCAAATCCTCGAGAAAAAGGATTGTTTGGTGGTTATGGCCACTGGCAGTGGAAAGTCTTTATGGTAATATATCACTACCCATTTTATTTTCTTTCTGTCTCTCCTTTTTCTTTTCCGTTTTTTTGAACAAAGCATTTTGCATTTTTGTACAGCTATCAGGTTCCTCCTTTGGTTGTTTCAAAGACTGCAATAGTTGTCAGCCCTCTTATATCTTTGATGCAAGATCAGGTATCTTCTCCGATTTCTTTTCATAGAAGAAGAACAAACAAAAGCATTTATGTTTCTATGATTTTGATAAAAATAAACTGTTTTCTTCTGGCTAATATCAACAGGTAATGAGCTTAAAACAACGTGGCATTAAGGCTGAGTATCTTGGAAGTGCTCAGACTGATCATTCTGTCCAGAAACTGGCCGAGACTGGCCATTTTCAGTTATTGTTCATCACTCCTGAAAAAGCATGCTCCACTCCTGTCAGGTGTTGTGCTTCCACATCTAATGTCTTCCCGGGCAAAGAAAATATGGCTACTACCATTCTCTCTTGCTAGAGGCATTTTTATCTAAATTGTTTCCTGGGCAGCTTTTGGTCAAACTTGCGAGAGGCTGGGATTTGTCTGCTTGCTGTTGATGAAGCGCACTGCATATCTGAGTGGGGACATGATTTCAGGTTATTAATTCGTTTATCTCCATTTCCCTTGACACTGAATCAATATTGTCCCATTTTCTAGTGATGTCAGTCTCTATTCATGAAGGGAAAGAAGGCTTAGGATACTTACACTGGGCTTTGGTGGATGAGCTGTCATTAAAAAACATGTTGTTTCTGCCATGAGTTTCTGGTTGAATCGTACCTGTCCTTTTCTAAAATCCATGTTCTTTTGAAATATCTTCCCACATGTTTTTCAGGTAATTTTACCACAAAGAATTCACTTGCATAGTATACCCAGGGAGCTTGAACCCTCCTTAATAATCCCAATCCTTGTGGATGGGCAGGAGGCATTCAACTCTGGTTGGCCAATTTGGGAGCATATCTACCTAGCCACCCAGGCTGACCCTGAGAGGGTGGACTTCTAACTTGTTGCTTCACATTCTAAATTCACCAGTCATTATGTGTTCCCATGTCATTTAAAGTATTCTGTTTCTTGAACCATCTTAGAACAGTTATCTTATTGCTTTCATAAAGTACCTTATGGAGTTTCTCAATTTGTGTAATGCCATACATTTCCTAATAACTTGATGGGATGGAGATTCATAGTGCCATTTCTGTTTTTATTTCCATCAAGCATCATTGCTCATTTATTTTACCTTTTATGACTTATTATTTCCTTTCTGTTATTATTTTGTGAGGATTCGTTTTTTAATCTGTTTTCTCAGGGTGGAATACAAGCAGCTAGACAAGTTACGTGGCACTCTCTTTGATGTTCCATTTGTGGCCTTAACAGCAACCGCTACTGAGAAGTACGCATCTGGATTTTGTTTTTTTAAGCATTATACATCTGCTACTTGTGCTTATAATGGCTGTCTAGGAAGTGAGTTTGAGGGGACTAATTAGACTCAACTCTTGGCCATAAAATGTGTTGTTGCCAAGCAAGTTTTTTCCAATTCATGGACTTTGCTGAATCTTCTAACACTTTATGTTACGACACTAATTACACTAAACTCGTGGCCATAAAATGTGTTGTTGCCAAGCAAGTTTTTTCCAATTCATCCTCTATGTCAGGTTAATGGGAATCATTATTGCTATTAGTTTTTGGCTCTGGGTTGATGGCTAACTTCATCTCATTATGGGATTAGCAATTTATCGTGTGCTTTTGCTTTATGATTTGTCCAAAAGATAGAGCAACTGGTATATGCCGTAGACCATGCTAGTCATAAATGCTTACTGAATCCTGAAAGAGGTTACGTTTTTTCTGATTTTAGTTTGTGATTTATAATCACTCTAAAACACATTTTTTACTATCTACGCTTTATATTTTCGTGTTACTTCATGATACATTATGAGAAAAATGGTTTCATACATTATAATCTCTATTCATACTGCCAGGGTTAGAGTCGACATTATCAATTCCCTGAAGATGAACAATCCCTATGTTGCTGTTGGCTCATTTGACCGTGAAAATCTCTTCTATGGTGTCAAACATTTCAATCGTGGCCTTCCATCTGTGGATGAGCTTGTCCAAGAAATTTCAAAATTGGCAGGGGTGGCTGGCTCAACCATTATTTACTGCACAACAGTAAAGGATGTTGAACAGGTCTTCTTTCTTTCTCTTTTAATAGCTAAGTATTGCCTGCCATGTAATGTTTGCTTCTGTGCTTGGAAACAGGAGGCACATTCAAACACAACGCAACTATTTTCAATTCATAAAAATTCACCATCTTCAATGTTCTTGCTATATGGCTCTGGTTTCTTACAGTCCAACCTATATGTGTGTGTGTGTGTGTGTGTATTTCATTTCCATACCATTCTGCAGTACTCTGTTTGATGGTTGCTTTCAATTACTAGGACAAAATTGTGGTAACCTCTAAGCTGGTATTTTATTTGGATTTTGAAGCACTGTTACACAGATGCCTGTTATGGATGGTGCTGGTGATGAACTGAAGAGGATGAACCTGAACAAAGAGATTTAAAATAAATTTATAGTTTAACAGAGTTTTAAATGAAACCTGCTATGCCTTTGTGCCACATGCACCAAATTTGAGTGATGTATATGTTTACTTTTTCATTCAAACTCTAATTTTTATCCTTTAGCAGTTTGATTATTTTGAATTTTTTACCAACTTCTCTGCTACTTGTTGTCTTCACTATGTATTTTATAGATCTATAAATCACTTCATGAGGCAGGAATTAAGACTGGAATGTATCACGGGCAAATGGGTAGCAAAGCTCGTGAAGAGGCTCACAGGTTCTCACCCTTAACCGTGTATTTTTTAGTAGCAGTAAACTGCTTGTTTTTCAACTGGTTAATTCAAGGATTGAGTATACCGTCCTCATACTCTCCTTATACTATGACCGTATTGGAAGTGATCCTAGTTGTGTTGTATCATTCAGGCTATTTATCAGAGATGAACTGTATGTCATGGTTGCAACTATTGCCTTTGGCATGGGTATTGACAAGCCAAACATAAGACAAGTTATTCATTTTGGATGCCCAAAGAGTATAGAATCCTATTATCAGGAAAGTGGACGGTGCGGGAGAGATGGAATAGCTTCTGTCTGTTGGCTTTACTATACAAGAAGTGACTTTGCAAAAGCTGACTTCTATTGCGGAGAAGCAAAAACAGTATGCTGAATTGATTTTTCTTTTAAGTTACCAAATGAGATTGATTTGGTTTATTAAAATGGTTTTGGTGATTGGCACCTCTAAACTTTTTCTATGAACAATCTATTCTGAATGTTCACCAGGAAAAGCAGAGAAAATCTATCATGGAATCATTGATGGCTGCACGGCACTATTGCCAACTGACAACTTGCAGAAGGAAGTTCTTGCTTGAATACTTTGGGGAAAAAATTTCAGTGGACAGATGTGGTTGGCTTCTACTTGAAGTCATGTTTTTGAATTTGTTATCTGTATAGGCTTTTTATAACAGATATCTTCCTTAGAGTTGGTTGTTAGATATCCAATTTTAAGCTTATTAGTTGCTTTTTATCGTTAGGAAATTGTGATAACTGTATGAACTCAAGGAAGGAGCGTGATATGTCTAAGGAAGGATTTCTTTTAATGGCATGCATCCAATCATGTCGGGGAAAGTGGGGCCTCAATTTGCCCATAGATGTTCTTCGTGGATCTCGAGTAAGTTACAATGGCTTGAGGATAGCTATCTTTTCGTGGTTGTTACATCATTTATAGTGTATGTTTGTTGGTATTAAAATCATGCATATTTTTGTGTGTGGTTCCTCATTGACTTTGACATCTAGAGGGTGTATGAAGAGGAGACTAGGATTTCTGTTTTTAATATGCTTGTTGCGATATAGTTGTGTTTTTGTTGTTCACTATTGACTTCTTTGTTTATCTTCAGTACTGATAGATTGGGGGTTTGACATGATTGAAAATGGGCATGGAGAACAAGTAATAGTTGTTGACTTTGACAAAGTATAGGGTTTAAAAATTAGCATAGATCTTGTAAAGTTTGTTGAAGTTTAATTTTCTCTCCTTTTCATGGCCCAAGGTCTTATGGTTTGCTTCTTTTATAGGCAAAAAAAATTGTTGATGCTCGTTTTGACAAGCTTCCACTTCATGGTCTGGGGAAAGAACACTCGTCAAATTGGTGGAAAGCACTGGCTTACCAATTAATTGCTCAAGGTGCATAAAGCAATATATTTATGCTTTACCATTTGATTATAGTGATCCAGAAGAGGATTTTTGTCAGTTGTGGTTGCTTGCTGCAAAAATTATTGGGTTGTGTGAATTTCCTCGCCGATGTTTGTGACCGGTTAGAATATCAACTGCATACCTACATCTATTCTGGCCTTGTTTATTTACTTGAAAGTAGACTTTACAGGGTCCAAATGTTTCTAGTAATTGTATGCAGGCTAGAATACGCTTTAAGAATAAAGAGGAATTAAGCTAAGTATGGTTGCCATTTTACATCCTGATCCAGGACTAGGAAGAGATTTTAGAATTTGGAAATTGGTTAATGGTGAAGAAAGTTGACAATTTATAGCTATTAGTACATAAGTGGGAGTTCCACACCTGTGGAGAAGATAAACAATCAAACATTCAGAGGTTTGAGGTTGTTAGTAACTCACCATTAAGAAAAAATTTACTTGTCAAGTTCTATTTCTAATAGGTGAAATAGTTATTTACTGGTAAAATGTGGTAACTAAGAAAAAGAAAAAGAAGCACTTAAGTTGGAACATGTCGAAGTTGCATATACTGTTTTAAATTGTTTTCTTTGAATCACTGTTTAAAATTGTTAAACATGAAATATTAGAGCAAGATGCTTCATAATAAAGTACTAAGTGATTGATACTAAGTAGTACGTAATTACTTAATCCATTGATGCTGTCATTCTCTTTACATAGAGTTCTGGTTTAAGTTACTAAGCATGTGTTTATTGTAGTCAATTCTTCATGAGATTATATGTGATGTAATCTTCCGAAAAATGAAAAGAAAGAAAGAGCTGAAAGTCGATGTCTTTTCTAAGCTAGTTTTCTTCTCTTCTGCTCTCTACATTTCTATGAGCATTAGATGTTGCGTGAATATATTTATTCTTTTAGTTAGTTATCTTTCCCTGTAATATATAGTCTGTATAATGAGTTAGATTTTGACTAAAACATTAATAATCGTTGTGCTGCTTGATTTAGCTTTGGATTTATGAAATTAATTTTCTGTTTCTTAAATCTTATACAGGCTATCTGGTGGAAACTTTTGAAGATATATATAAATTCATAAGGTGATTCTCTTTATTTTGTTGAGCAAAAAATACTATTCTTAGCATCTCCTTTTTCTGCTCTTTTTCCCTCCTTGATTAATGTATCAATTTGTTAATAGGAATCACTTACCATAACCTCTTCTGCATTCAAGATCTTAGGGCTGATTAAATTATGTTCCATTGTGCATCAGTGTTGGTCCAAAAGGTGAGCAATATCTTAGTTCTGCTCGGCCTGACCATCAACCACCACTTGTGTTGCCATTGACTGATGAGATGGTTGATGACGAGGAACATCAAAGTACAATGGCTGGAGTTCAACAGTTCGAAGACAGGTCAACTTTGGAATCTGAAGATTCTTCTGGGGTTAGTATTTGCGTAAGTGTTTTTTTTTT
>NBIL01152345.1:0-14014 GCA_002752925.1 Viola pubescens var. scabriuscula | reverse complement strand
TAATTAGCTAAGAGGTCTTAGTTGAAGATTCAAATCAAAGACAAAGGCAAAAAGTATCTATCTTTTGACCTTTATACTCAGGGAAATAGAACATGGGTAAATACCCTTACACCCTTGGACAAAGGGGCTTGATTAGCTTACAATGGTCGGCTGAAATGACTTGGAAACGTCCTTGAGTTGGGCTAGCGGTATACCGCCTGGGTGTAGCGGTATACCGCCTATACCGCCTGGAATTGATTGCAGAATAAGGACCCCAAGCGAAGGCAAGTGGTATACCGCTAGGGGTGAAGCAGTATACCGCCAGGGAAGGCTAGGTTTGCTTCTTCATGGCTTGCAAAGGTTTCCGGCGGGGCTCTCCATGCTTTGCCCGGGCAACCCATGAATACTCTCTCTTGGCTTTCTTCGATAGTTGAATACGGTGCGATCTTCAAGGGTGTCACGGTGAGTGAGTTGGCATGTAAACAAGTCACCCAATCCTCACGGATCATCAAGTCACCCTCCTCATCCCTTAGAGCTTTCAAGAGAAGAACCTCCATCCCTTTGCTCCTAGTGAAGTGTCCATGATGAACACTTATGCTCGTATCACTTTGGCCAAGGCAAAAATCTTCCCTCTCTCACACATAGCTAGAAAATAGAAGTACATCTTGTTTCTTACTGCAAAGATTGTAATTTGTTAATAAAATTATAGAAAAATGATGTTGAATATATAGACAATGGTTAAATCCTTACCCTCATAATTGGGATCATAGAGAACCAACCCTATTGAAGGAGAGAGAATTTCTTCGACTCATGATGAAGATGAAAATAAACTGCCGGTGATACAATTTCTAGAGAGAAGACAAAGAAGTCTCTCTCTAGAAGGATCACTCACTAGGATGTAGTTTTGTTGAGGTGGTTCAAATCGGATTATTTTTTACTGTATGCCTATTTTATGTTGTAAGAAAACCAACATCAACCACCAAAATGGTGCTCTTTCAACGATCTTAGAATAACATTTGCTTAGTGAGAACGAATAGAAATAGAAATAGAATGGATGATTTGATTGGATGGCTACGAGCCAAGAGAAGTTTTGTGTGTTTGAAGTGAAATGAGTAGAATACTAAAAAGACAAACTAAATAATGATAAAGAATTTATTGTGGAGACTGAAAATGATGAAAACTTTCAATGTAAAAAAAAAGTAAATAAAAAATCAAAGGTTAAGAACTAGAAGTTGATGCGTAGAATAATTATGTTGAGAGTTTGAGAGGTAATATAGGGTCTGTTTGGGATAGCTTCCTAGTAGATTCTGCTTCCTAAAAAATCTGATATAAGGGCCAAAACGGCTTCTGATAGAAGCATCAAATTTAAAAATTCTACCAGAAGCAAATTTAGCCATTAGATCAACTGTGATAGAAAGTCGAATTTGTTTGGAAATCAATCCCAAAGAGGCCCATAGTATAAGTCTGATATTCTAAATGATTTTTTATATATTTTTGCTTTGATTTATTCTGAATAATATGAATTTGAACGTTCTTTGAAATCAATATCTAAAAAGCATTCAATGTGATGCTTTGCAACATAAACATGACTTAAAATTTTATAACTTTGATTATGAAATTCTCCTTGATAATTGAACCATTGAAAATTTGTACTTATTGGTCTTTTTTCTTTTTTTTGTGAAGCTCATTTTCATCATTTCTCATTGCTATTGTGTATTTCTTTTTATTTTATCATACGAACTAGCAAGGTAACTTGTGCTTGTTTTTTGCAATCTTATTTCTATCATTAAACTTCTTCCAGTATTTGATTTCTTTGTCAAATTAATTTTTAGTTTTTAACATAATAATATTGGATTCATTAGACGAATCAAAAAAATTATCTTTATTTTATGATTGTTGACAACTTTTATAAATAGTCATGGGCTATTATTTTTGTTACTGCTAGAAATTCTTAGTAAAGTATTTCTAGTTGCTATATGATTTTTAGTAATTTATGAAACTGGACCTCTTTTAAAAAAAACAGAAAGGAAAAGGATTAAATATATATAAACTTGAAGAAGAAACAAGATGTTATATAAATTGATGACTAGATAAAATATGATATTGACTCTAATATGATATAATCAAGGAAATTAATGAAAAAATGACACTCACAACCCTCATAACTGGTGCTACCTACTTGCTTTAAAAGAAAGAAACGATGTGACTCGTGATAAAAGAAAGAAAAAGCAAAATAATAAAGGCTTAATATACTTTTAACTTTTAAGCCCATGTGTTTGTTAAAAACTCTCAAATAATATATTGCATTACCAATATCTTAAATTGTACCATGTTTGTTTAATATGACCCAATTTTCATCCCCTCTTATGTTTTCTAGAATTAAAGAATTTCAGAATTATAATAATTATTTTATTTTTCTACATGATTTTTTTCCTTTTTTTTAGTTTCAACCTCTATGTTTTTCTCTTTTCCATTTTTTTTCCACTTCTTCTTTCCTTCCCTTCTTGTCCACCATTTTTTTTACATTTTTATTGTTGTATTTCTAGAAAAAAATTATTTATTTTTAAGTAGTTGATTACCTACGAAACATAAATACTTCAAATATGGCCAAGTATTCGTATCAAAGAAATATAGTCGGGTGTATATCGAATACAGTAAGATACTTAAAAAATTAATAAAATATTAAATTCAAATTGAATACGCTTTGGACACTTAGGGATACTTAGTAAATATTATCGGATACGTATATAAAATACTAATGGGGCCAAATGTATAATCTATTTTCTTAAAAATGTGGTCTCTAGTATAAGTTTAAAAACATAATATAGTAAATAAAAAATCATATGATTCTTTATGACTTATAAAATACTTTTGGCTAAGTGTACAATTTTTTTTATTAGTGGGGAGTATAATTTTAAAAAGTAAATATAATAAATCTTTAATCTCTAATACAAAGGAAGCAAAATGGGGGGTGGGGGAGTAGTATCAATTTTGTTTTGTTCCCATTTCTATGGTACCCCTCTTCTTTTTTTAAGTTAAGGAATTTGTTAAATCTACAACTCTTAATATTTTCTATTTATATCAATTTGGTCCCACTATTATTATGAACTTATTTTTTTGTTAATTTTTTTGTGGTCAAGTGATTCGTTGGCACCATAAATAATGATGGGTCATAAATAATAACTCATAGTTTAGTAGCAATATTTTTTCATTAGAAACAATGATTTAAAATATAAATAATAATAATAATAAAGGTAAAATGTGATAAATTTTTTTGTTCTAAAATAAAATGGTGCCGGTAAATCTATGGTATCAATCGGGTCACTCAATCACATTAGATTAAACGGAAAAATTAGTCAATACTAACTGTAGGACCTTATTGATACAAATAGAAAGCGCATCGGACTGTAAAGTTAAGTATAATAGGATGTGAACTACACCAACAGAAACTAAATACCCGCATAATGGGTTTTCATCATTCTTTTAACTTTTTTTTTGTTCTCTCCGTTGTATACTCTTAAGTGAGACTAAACCCATTGGAGCACCATCGCCTCTCAAATAGTGATGACTTTCTCAGTATGATTTTCATCATTTTCAATACTCGAACAAAAGACCTTAATTAAGAATGAACAAGTCTCTTAACACTCTTTGCATGCTTAATTTAGTCCCTGTATTTGTAAATGACTTCCAATTAAACTACCTAACGATTAATTTAATCTCCGTGTTTCGTAAAAGATTTCCTTTCAAACTTATCCCCATGGTTAATTTAGTTTTTGCGTTCGTAAAAGATTTTAAATTAAACCCCTATATGATTTGTAAAAGACGTCCAATATAACCATTAAATGATTACTTTAATCTCCATGTTCGTAAAAAGAATTTCCGATGAAACCTAGCCCGCGTTTAACTTTGTCAAGGTGTTCTTAAAATATTTTCAATCAAACCCTTATATGATTAATTTAGTCCATGTATTCATAAACTATTTTCAGTTAAACCTCTAAATGATTAATTTAATCATCACATTCAAGAAGATTTTCGATCAAATTTAGCCCCATAATGCAAGACCAAATTGCTAATATATATATAAATATAAGTTGCTCTTTTTTGTTAATAAATATCTCATTTTCATAATTTTATACTTGGTACAAAATTAGTATCCTCCCATTTTGTAATTCTTGTAGTGGAACTATCATCATCTTTGATAAAATATGAACCATAAACATAGATGTTTATTTTTTATAATATATTTTATATTACTTGAGTATTTAGAAATATAATTGTATATTTTACAATTTATATATAAGCGTTTGTATCCTAAATTTTTAAATTTTCCATATTAACATATAATATAGTGTCATATTCGTATCTTGTATCCGTATCCGTATCCGTATCTATGCTTAAGATTTAAACATGTCGTACTTTTGCCACCAGCTAAACAATCAATGAGCTACATGCTCACTCACATCTTTTATTTTTTTATATATAGAGTTGAGATTTGAATCTAAATCTAAGTCCCTACTAGTATTTTTATCACGTGACAGCCAACCAATAAGATACATCTATGATTCATAATTGATTAGGCCCTATTTACGATCGAAAAAATCTCTAATTTTTCTGTCTCTGTTTTTCAGAAATATCTTTGATTTTAAAAAACACTAGAAAACTAGATATCGTGTTTCTTTTGTACTAAATGTGCAAATTTTCAGCTTTAGAAAACTCGAAATCGTGTTCACCTAACAACTATTTCTTCTTCTTTTGAAAAACGAAAACTACTAATTTTGTTCAATCAATTTGATTTTAATTAAAAAATCATGCTATAATTTATTTCTTTTTTAGAAGATTAATAAACTAAATAGTAGCCCATTTTAATTTTGTTAAAGATCAAATATAAATATGTTAATTCTATTCATGTTAAAGATCAGATATAAATATAATAATTCCGTTCATGAAAATAAAATACATATATAATAGTCTTGAATTATTTGTTCATTACGTGAATACAACAAATATGAACATTAAAAATATATTTAATTTAACTTGTTACTTCTTCATATTCTAACAATATTATAATTAGCCCATAATTGATCTGCAATATCTTCTCTAACTACATTCATTTGTTGTTGTTGGGACATATCCACTTGAATACCTTCTTGCGTCACATTAGCTTCGTCCTTGTTAAAATTTTACCGACCTTCTGTACCATGTTCTATGAATAGTTGATCAGCTCTATCTTCCATTCGAATAAAATTGTGTAGTGCACAACAAGCTAGAGGTATTTACCTTTGACGGCGAAGAGGATAATTTGGAATGGACTTTAAGATTAAAAATCTAGCTTTCAGGACACCAAAAGCGCTTTTGATGCGATCACGGATGCCCTATCGTGGGATACCCCACCTTCTGGACCAATCACTAGGAGCATGGCAAGGAAGCTGACCGCTTGGATTGAAGCAAGACTTAATGAAGAGCCACCAGAAGCCAAGAGCCGATTGATGACAACGATCGCACACCATGCCAATAGCGTGGAGCAAATGAAAATCCTATCGGACTCCCCAAACAGAAGATCTCCCGATCGTCCAAACGGGAGCCTCTTATCGTTTGACCAATCGGCACCTATTTGACCTTCTGCCGGTTGACCCACCGCCACCGTTTGATCAAGAATCCCATTGACAAGACTAGCATTGAGCCCAGAAGAAGCCCATCAAGCTTCGCCGCGACCCAACCCGTTATCATTATCACCTTTTGTATCTATGTATAAATAGAACATGTTGTAGGTTATCTTCTTGAGTTTAGATTGTTGATATTGAGAGTAAACCTCCTTTATCATCACTAGGCTCACTGCTTGAGGGATTCTAAGCCTTGATGGTGCTTTGATACCCCCCAAGGATAAAACGTAAATTCATCATCTGAGATGTGTAACTTGTTGTTACTTCCTTTTGTATGAATATTAGTATCTGGATTTGAGTTACTTTGTTCTTGGATATTCCCCTATGTTCAAGGCGAGCTATAAACTCTTCTCAAGTTCTTCCGATCTTGTATTCAATCACCTTCCTTTATCTTCCGCCTTTTCTTCGGATAATACCTATCTTTGTCTTGCTTCTTGTTCGTTGAACCAGGCAAATCGCCGGCAGAGGCAGTCCAGTTATTTTACGTGTTCTTAAGTGTTTGTTTTGTTATTATTTGCTTGTTAGGTTACTTTCCTTTACGTCCTCCTTGTTATTTATCATCCCCGTCTTGTACTGTTGTTTGTCTTTGGGTGAACTCTCGGGTTAGATCCACAAGGCTCCATGAGTATATCGTCTGGTCTACTTACCCTAGGCTGGATTGTATCAAGTGGTAGCGGAGCTCTTGACGCCTTGGAGTTTGCTTGGTGTTCTTCGTGTTCATCTTGTGAACAATGTGTTTGAGTTTTCCAGTTGGGTTTCTGTCACCTTTCTTGTGTTTGGAGTCGATAGAATAGTCCTTTTTTTCTAGTTATGTTGTGATAAGATTGGTGTTGTTGTGTTACCATTTACCAGCTCAAAAATAAAAAAAATCAAAGAAGTGTTCTTGGTGTTCTTCCTTGAGTTCTTCCAAGTTTATGTGAGAGAGAAAATTTGATCCAAAACTTTTCTCAAAAAGGCAGAAAGTATTTGTTTCCTTCAAAATAATTATTTTCAGCCCATCATTAGCCATCAACCTCCATCCCATGCATTAAATGCAATAGACAGGCCAGCCGCCTTCTCTCCTACTTTCTTGGGAAACCAGCACCAAAACATCTAGTCTACCTCTACCTAAACAAAAGTTGTCAGTTGGCAGGGTATAATATATTGTTTATCCTTAATTCTTTCTGCCCAAGAAAGTATTAAAGGACCTAAAAAAAAAATATGTCCTACCTGGCAAGTTAGTAAGTGAGCAACCAACACACTACCATATTTTCTACTAGTCTATTATTTATTTTTGAGCCTGTTTTGTCTTTAGTTCACACTATTTGTTTCCTTGTTGTTGGATTCCAGTAGTTTCTTTGTTCCTTTTGTCGAGTTTTTAACGAGTCTATCGATTAGTACTCTTAGTCTTGCTCTTCGAGTCTACCGTTAGTACTCTTAGACTTGTTCTTCGAGTCTACCGATAACTCTCATAGTCTAGTACTACGGGACTACCGTTAGTTCTCTTAGTCTTGTTCTTCGAGTCTACCGATATCACTCTTAGTCTTGTTCTTTGAGTCTACCGTTAGCCTCTTGTCTTTGAGTCCTATACTGTTAGCTTTCTATCGGTATATAGCTAAGTACTTTCTCTTGTGTTTCTATCTTGTCAGTTTCCATCCTTGTTTCTTCTTGAGTCTATCCTTGGGATTGAATACTTGAGGTTGCAACCTTGGATGCTTGGGAAGACACCAATCGTTAGCAAGAAGTTGAGTGTTTGTGAGCTTGTCTTTTTCGAGTGACTTAAACACGAGTGTTTAAACATGCGAGGGAGAGATAAGTTTACTAACGTATATATATATATATATAGTTTGTTCTTTTTGTAAGTATACATTCATTATGTCAGAACGAAGTACCAAGAGAAGCAAGAACAGGAATGCCGAGACCCTTGGCAAAATCCTTGCTGCCTTGGCCGATTTAAAGACAGACTTGGCCGAGACCAAGCTAACGGTTGCCAAGTCCGATGCGCGCCAATCCTTGTTAGAGGAAACAATCAGGGCCCATTACCCAGAGTTGAACAAGTCATCCGACGCCTCCATCCCTCCAATACCTCCACAAGACCTTCCACTTAGGTCCCGCATCGACTCCCGTAAGGAAAAAGTTGAGTACGTGACCGAGGATGAGGGATATATTAGTGACGATGAGGTAGAAGATCTATCGGGAGATGGCACCATAAGAGCGATCAATCGGGGATTCCCCCATGTTCTTACCACGGGGAACCCCAGGGCCAGAAGCATCCATAAGTCAGGTCATACCCAAATCCCATGCTTTTGCCATTTAGGATCTTCAAGGCAAAGGCATCGACGCCCAACATCAACGTCATCAGATTCCCGCGAGACCACGTCAGGACCATGATCAACTGGTTACCGATGATATTCCTAACCCTCGAAACCTCATTACTCACCATGCATGTAAATTTTTTAATGATGCAGATGAGTATGGAGCGCTTGTGGGATATGAGGGAATGAATCGGGACTATAAGGAAGTCAATCGGGAACAGCCAGACGAAAACCCCGGTCAACGTTTTGCTGAACCGTTTGAAAGACCATATGGACCACGGATAGATGACAATTTGAATAACATCAAAGTCAAGATCCCAGCCTTCGAAGGATCCGCCGACCCAACCGAGTACCTTAAGTGGGAATGGAAAATCCAACAGATTTTCAACTGCCACCGATACTCCGAGGATAAAAAGGTAAAGCTAGCGGCAATGGAGTTTGACGGCTATGCCATTAACTGGTGGGATAAGATATGCAAGGAAAGGGATAGAGCAGAACCCATTCGGGATTGGGAAGAGATGAAACGAGTAATGCGAGAGTGGTTTGTTCCTTCCACCTATCGGCAAGACTTACAAAACAAATTGCAGAGTCTCAAACAGGGAGCTAAGACCGTGGGAGATTACTACAATGAGATGGAATCTCTCTTGACCAAAACCGATACCAATGAGGAGTCAGAAGTGACCAGAGAAAGGTTCTTGAATGGCCTCAATGAGAAGTTAAAGTTCAAGCTAGAGTTGAAGGAGTTTGAGAGTCTTTAGTCCATGCTACACTATACGTTGAAGATAGAAACGCATGAGGCCTCCAAACGGAAGCCCTACACCTGAAACCTACCCCAACCATATTCATCTTCAACCAAATAGCCATACAAGCCATACCAAAAGGACCAAGCTTGCCAAAGAGACCCCAAACACACCCCTTCACCTAAACTCGTTAACCCTGCCTTGCCAACACCGAAACCCGTTAACCACCCCAGCTCAAACACTGCACCTAGGAAGTATTCAACCGATATCGAATGTTTCAAATGTCACGGGCGTGGACACATTTCATCTTAATGCCCCAATCGCCGTGTGATAATCATTCGAGAAGGAGTCTATGACTCCGAAAGCGAGCGTGATGACGATGAGAAAAAGGATGAAGTAGAAAGGAAGGTCACCGAAAGTAGTGAGGAGGAAGCGACCCCAGTTACTACCATGACCTTGGTAGTAAGGAGAAGTATGAACATTCAGGCTAAGAGTGAAGCCGGGGATGATGAGTAGCGAGAAAACTTGTTCCATTCACATTGCTAAATCAACGGTAAGATTGCATCCATTATTGTTGATAACGGAAGTGTAGTCGATGCTGCTAGCCATCTTTTAGTCCACAAGCTTAACCTGCCAACCTTACCCCACCCGAAACCATATTCCTTGCATTGGTTTAATGACGAGGGCGAGGTAAAGGTTAAGGAGCAAGTGCTAGTATCCTTCGGCATCGGTGAATATGAAGATAAAAGACTTTGTGATGTGGTTCCGATGGATACCAGTCACCTCTTTTTGGGTCGTCCGTGGCAATTTGACCGATATGTTACCCACGACGGACGCACCAACAAGATCCATCTCTCTCATAATGGTAAGAAGTACTGCATTCCTCCTTTGTCCCCGGCACAAGTCTGAGAAAACCAACACCACATGGAAAGAGCGAGTGCTAAGTTTCAATTAATGAGAAACCTGAGAGAGAAGAGTAGAGAGAAAAAAGTCAACCAAGAGAGCAAAACAAGCCATGACAAAAGTAAGCATGGTAACGGTTGTGAGCGAGACTCTCTACAAGGGGAAACGAGTGGAGAGAAAAAGGTAAGGAGTGAGCAAAACACACACCATGAAAATAACAAGCATGGTCGAGAGGGCAAGCCCAAATCATTGAGTGTGTTTGCAAAGGGAAGGGATGTGAGACACGTATTGCATTTGGAAAGAATGTGTCTAGTACTTAGGTACAAAGCACACTGTCTAAATATTGACTCTAACCCTTCTTCCCTACCAAGTCTCATTGCTTCGCTTTTGCAGGAGTTTGAGGATGTATTCCCAGCCGAGATGTCAGACGGCCTCCCTCCCATTCGGGGAATCGAGCACAAGATTGACTTGGTGCGGGGAGCTGCCCTGCCGAATCGCCCAGCCTACCGATGCAATCCCAAGGAAACTAAGGAATTGCAACGTCAGGTTGCTGAATTGTTAAGCCAAGGATTCATTCAGGAAAGTATGTCTCATTGCGTTGTGCCTGTTTTACTCGTGCCTAAGAAAGATGAGTCCTGATGAATGTGTGTGGACTGCTGAGCCGTCAATAAGATAACTGTAAGATACCGGCACCCGATACCTCGCTTAGACGATATGCTTGACGAGCTGAGTGGAAGCAAAGTGTACTCCAAATTGACCTCATGAGTGGCTATCACCAAATACGGATGCATGAGGGTGACGAATGGAAAACGACTTTCAAG
Source organism: Viola pubescens var. scabriuscula (assembly GCA_002752925.1). Taxonomy (NCBI): domain Eukaryota; kingdom Viridiplantae; phylum Streptophyta; class Magnoliopsida; order Malpighiales; family Violaceae; genus Viola; species Viola pubescens. Next base: position 3,617 of record NBIL01152345.1, on the reverse strand, counting down.
ACCAAACACGGTTTGTTCGAATGGATGGTAATGCCGTTTGGTTTGTCCAACACCCCTAGTACTTTCATGAGACTAATGAATTATGTTTTGCGTAATTTCATTGGTAAATTTGTGGTAGTATACTTTGATGACATACTTGTGTATAGTCCTTCCCTTGATAAACATGCTTTTCACTTACGTACAGTACTTGACACCTTGCGCACACACAAACTGTATGCCAAACTTGCTAAATGTGAATTCTGTTTGGATAGAGTGCATTTCCTTGGGTTTGTTGTGAGTGTAGGAGGTGTCCAGGTTGACGACGACAAAGTCAATGCCATTCGGGAATGGCTAATTCCCAAAAATGCTAGCGAAGTCAGATCCTTCCATGGCCTAGCTAGTTTCTACCGGCGCTTCGTGCCAAACTTCTCAACTATAGCTGCCCCTCTCAATGAACTTACTAAGAAAAACGTGCCGTTTGATTGGGGAAAAAGGCAAGAAGAAGCCTTCCGGGAGCGGAGCTAAAGGATAAACTAATGAAGACACCAATATTGGCTCTACCAGACTTCAACAAGGCTTTTGAGCTGGAGTACGATGCGAGTGGCATCGGAATTGGGGTCGTTCTTACACAAGAAAGTCGCCCGATAGCCTATTTTAGTGAGAAGCTGTCGGGAGCACAACTCAATTATTCCACCTATGACAAGGAGCTCTATGCCTTAGTAAGAGCACTAATGGTATGGGAGCATTATCTACTGCCGAATTAATTTGTCATCCACACGGATCACTTGAGCTTGAAATATCTTCAAGGTCAAGCCAAGCTAAACAAGAGACATGCCAAGTGGATGGAATTCATTGAAGCATTCCCATAAACCATCAAATACAAACAAGGCAAGGAGAATGTGGTGGCTGACGCCTTGTCGCGAAGGTACGTTCTCTTAAACTCCCTTGATGCAAAAGTCTACGGATTTTCTCACCTGATTGAATTTTATGAGCATGATGAGGACTTTAGCACTATCTATGCTGCATGTGCATGCATACCTCATTTGTATTTCTTTCGTCAAGATTATGATAGACTTTGCATCCCTCGATCTAGCATTCGGGAATTACTTATTTTGGAAGCTCACTGTGGAGCTTTAAGTGGACATTTTGGAATTGATAAGACATTGCACACACTTAAATCACTTTTCTTTTGGCCGAAAATGAAAATTGATGTGGCCACTGTAGTAAACCGTTGCATTGTGTGCAAGAGAGCTAAGTCCACTTCCAAACATCATGCTACATACATGCCTCTACCTGTGGCCCAACAACCATGGGTAGATTTGTCAATGGACTTTGTGTTAGGATTGCCGAGGTCTCGGCGTGGTAATGATTCTATATTTATTGTTGTGGATCATTTTGCAAACATGGTGCATTTCATACCATGCTCTAAAACTCATGATGCCATGTAAATTGCCCATCTATTTTTCCAACATATTGTGTGCATCCATGGCATGCCCAAAAGCATTGTGAGCGATAGGGATACGAAATTCCTAAGTTATTTTTAGAGGACATTATGGGCGAAGTTAGGCACTAAACTCCTCTTCTCCACCACTTGTCATCCCCAAATGGATAGGCAAACTGAGGTAGTTAATAGGACTTTAGGGTCTCTCCTTCAAGTAATGATCACCAAACATGGAATGAAATGGGAAGATTGTATTCCGCTTCCTGAATTTGCTTACAATCATGCATATCATTCCACTATTGGTTTCTCTCCGTTTGAGGTGGTCTACGAGTTCAAGCCCTTAACCCCTCTTGATCTCTTACCATTACCTTTGAGATCCATGAAGTGTGTAGATGGAGAAGCCAAGGCAGCCGAAGTCAAGAAGCTCCATGAGCAAGTCCGGAAAAATATTGAACACGTGAATGAGAGTGAAGTAGCTAAGCGTAACAAGGATAGAATCCTGACTTCTTTTGAAACAGGGGAATGGGTGTGGTTACACTAGCGAAATGATCATTTTCATCACCACCGAAAAGGAAAATTGAGTGCAAGAAGCGACGACTCTTTTCAAATCCTCCACCGAATCAATGACAATGCTTATGTCATTGATTTACCAAGTGAGTATGGCTCCATTAGTAACACATTTAATGTTAATGATTTGTCTCCTTTTGGGGCAGATCCTAGAGAGCCAACAGGTATGGATTCAAGGACAAATCCTTCCAAAGGGGGAGGAGATGATGCGATCACGGATGCCCTATTGTGGGATACCCCACCTTCTGGACCAATCACTCGGAGCATGGCAAAGAAGCTGACCGCTTGGATTGAAGCAAGGCTTAATGAAGAGCCACCGGAAGCCAAGAGCCGATTGATGACAACAATTGCACACCATGCCGATAACGTGGAGCAAACGAAAATCCTATCAGACTCCCCAAACAGAAGATCTCTCGATGGACCAAACGGGGGCCTCTTACCGTTTGACCAATCGAAGCCCATTTGACCTTCTACCGGTTGACCCACAACCGCCGTTTGACCAAGAATCCCATCGGCAAGACTAGTAGTGAGTCCAGAAGAAGCCCATCAAGCTTCGTCGCGGCCCGGCCCGTTATCTTTATCACTTTTTGTATTTATGTATAAATAGAACATGTTGTAGGTTATCTTCCTGAGTTTAGATTGTTGATATTGAGAGTAAACCTCTTTTATCATCACTAGGCTCACCGCTTGAGGGATTCTAAGCCTTGATGGTGCTTTGATACCCCCAAGGATAAAACGTAAACCCATCATCTGAGATGTGTAACTTGTTGTTACTTCATTTTGTATGAATATTAGTATCTGGATTTGAGTTACTTTGTTCTTGGATATTCCCCCGTGTTCAAGGCGAGCTATCATCTCTTCTCAAGTTCTTCCGATCTTGTATTCAATCACCTTCATTTCTCTTCCGCCTTCTCTTCGGGTAATACTTATCCTTGTCTTGCTTCTTGTTCGTTGAACCAGGCAGATCGCCGACGGAGGCAGTCCAGTTCTTTTACGTGTTCCTAAGTGTTTGTTTTGTTATTATTTGCTTGTTAGGTTACTTTCCTTTGCGTCCTCCTTGTTATTTATCATTCCCGTCTTGTACTGTTGTTTGTCTTTGGGTGAACTCTCGGGCTAAATCCACAAAGCTCCATGAGTATACCGTTCGGTCTACTTACCCTAGGCTAGATTGTATCACCTTTCAATCACATTTCTCAATGATGCATGTTGATAGTTAAACAATGCATATTTGCTTGTTATCCTTCCTCGTCCACAAAAAATCATTTAAAGGATACTGTTCATCACGATAAGGAGCTAAAAATCCAGGAATATTTGACATTTTACTAGCAAGGAGGCAGATGAACTCGTGTGCTATTTGACATTTTACTAGCAAGGAGACATGCGAACTCGTGTGCTATTTGACGTTTTACTACTCTCCTTTTTGTTTTTATCTTGCTACTAGAAGTGGTAGAAGTTTTTAGGTGAGTAAACTATCGTAAAGTATCACACGTCATATTTAATCATTTCCATATCATATAGTACTCCCTCTGGGTACATATAAATGACGTTTTGAAACAGGAGCACTCATTTTGGTTTTATTATTCTATTATTTCCGGTTTCAATTCTGCCCCTGGCTTTCATGGAAACTACA